>PVLC010011636.1:0-46486 GCA_004027655.1 Graphiurus murinus | reverse complement strand
GCCGGGCGTGGTGGCGCACGCTTGTAATCCCAGCATTCGGGAGGCTGAGACCGGAGGATCCGGGTTCGCGGCCAGCCTCAGCTACCTAGTGAGGCACTCCGCAACTTAGTGAGACTCGGTTTCAAAATAAAGAATAAAAAATAGGGCTGGGGGTATAGCTCGAAGGTAGAATGCCCCTGAGTTCAATCCCCAGTTCCGCAAAAAAAAAAAAAAGAAATACAATTTCTTGAGAAGAGAAATTTTATTATCAGTTACATTTATTGAGAAATAAATATCTTGGATTAATCAGGTTCCCAGGGGAATTTCATACACACACACACACACACACACACACACACACACACACACACACATTAATCTGTCACTGTGACAAAATACTGAGAAAAACAATTTATGAGGAGGAAAAGTTTATTTTGGTTCAGGGTTTTAGGTTTCAGTCTACAGTGGTGGTGCTTTTGGGCCTGTGGTGAAGCAGAATATCATGGCAAGAAGCCCATAGCAGAGGAAATTGCTTTCCCCAAGGCATCTAGGAAGCAAAGAGGGAGAGAGAGGAAGAGTGGGGTGTCAATATGCCCTTCAAGGGCTGGCCCCTAATTAACTTCCTAATGTTTCCACTACTTCCCAATAGCACCATAGGCTTTTGACTAAGCATGGCTTTTGCAAGACATTTTAGATCCAAATGATAACAGCCCTCAGGTAGAAAAAAATACAAGTAACCACATTTTTTTTTTTTTTTTTTTTTTTTTACTACAGTCAATCTGCTTCACTACTGCCAAACTACCTCAGCCAGAGCCTGAGTGACATCTGACTTACATCTACTATTAAAAAAAAAAAGTGAACGCTTGTAATCCCAGTACTTGGGACGCTGAGACCGGAGGATCACAGGTTCACGGCCAGCCTCAGCTACTTAGTGAGGCACTCTGCAACTTAGTGAGACACTGTTTCAAAATAAAGAATAAAAATTGGGCTGGGGGTGTAGCTCAGAGGTAGAATGCCCCTGGGTTCAATCCCCAGTACCACAAAAAAAAAAAGAAAAAAAAAATCGAGAATGTTAACATACTCCTATAATCATCCCAGTACTTGGTAGGCTGAGACAGAAGGGTCACAGGTTCGAGGACAGCCTCAGCAATCTAGCTAGACTCTCAGCAACCTAGTGAGCCACTGTTTCCAAAAAAAAAAAAAAAAAAAGAAGAAGAAGAAAGGGCTGAGGGTGTAGCTCTGAGGTAGAATTCCCCTGGGAATTCCATATACATACATACATACATACATACATACATACATACATACACACACACACATGAAAGAAAGATACTACAGGTGAACACTGTGTCACATGTCTATAATCCCAGTACTTGGAAGACTGAAACAGGAAGATCTCATGTTTGAAGCCAACACAGTAACTTGGTGAGACTCTGTCTTGAAAATAAAAAAGATTGGGGGTGTAGTATAGTGGTAGAATGCCACTACGTTCAATCCCCAGTAACCCCCCACCCCCTAAACACACACACAGAGAAAAAGAAAAAAAAAGAAAGAAAAATGTGCTATGTGCAAAAGTCTTAAGATTACATACAACTTTAAAGCTGAATATTAAATATACTTTAAATTTAGAAAATAGAGTTTATTCTATTTGGTGAAGGGATCAGTGAGGTTTTGTCATTTATACTCACTATGGAATGGTCTTATATTATCTGTGACTATGATGTTTCTTGCAATAAGACTTAAGAGTTTTCTGGAAAACCCTTTGCTCAAATTATCAAGCAAGGATTTCTTATCATATAAAGGCCATGAAGATCTAAAATGTGATTATATTGGCTCTGCAAATATTGAGAAAGAGCTTAGAGTTTGCCATTTGTGTGAGAAAAGCTTCAGAATATGTATGCAAATTTGGCAAATGGAGTTGGTTTTCCCTATGGTACTATGAATAAAAAAGACATTTTAACAAATCACAGGTTCACAGTAAAATCTCTAGTTTTGTGGTCTATTTTCTCAAATAATAGGAAATGAACTTTCAATAAAAAGTACACAGGGACCTTGAATGAAGGGTTTATTTTTTTCAGATCATTGAAGTGCAGGTGGAAAGGGGCAATTCCTAAAATACCTGAAGGATCTGACTAAATGAATTGCTACCTAAGCTATTAAGTTACAATAACTAAAAGGTGATAATTTGTCTCTTACAATGGCCTTTCAAATTGAACAGGAAAGAAACGCAATCAGAGAAAATTATGCAGGAAGAATTTTGGTATTACACTAAAGGAACCAACTCTTAAACATTTTTTCCTCCTCTCACATTAATCAACTATCTGTTTGAAGGAACAGACATTCCTTTCCCCACTGAGTTTATGTAAAATTCAGTCCTTAAAAGTAAAGCCGGTATGTGCATTTCATTAGAAAAAGATGAAAGACACACGAACAAACTGCCATTTGGAAACACTTGAGTAGGCACCATAGAGCAACAGGATAAGGCACTTTAAAATCTGATGTAATAAGGCATTTAAAAATAACCAAGGTTTACAGATACTGCCAGGATATATTGTATAAGCAATGCAATTTAGTTGAAAATATATAGGCTATACCGAATATTTTTGCAAAATAATAATTTGTAAGTAAAAGATTATGATGCTACTACCGCAGTGTCTCCAGGAGTTAAACTCTTCACTGAATTTCTTTACTATTACTTTTGGTGGCACTGAAGATTGAACCTAAAGCCTTGTGCATATTAGGCAAGGGCTTTACCACTAAGTTCCACCCCCGCCCTTTTTACTGTTACTTTTGCATAGAGGGCTATTTGGTATTTTAAGACACTCATAAGGTAAAGGACCTCATAGGGTAAAGGACCTCCCGGAAAATTTTCTGTACATTTTGCTAAATGTGAGAGAAAGATGATGTTTCTATTGGTCCTGTGACTTGTTAGGAGGAAAAAAAAAACCTCTGTTTTGAGATCTTGCATTGCTCTTGCAGAGTTGATGCACAAAACCTCACGAACATTTAGGTGCACGGCTGACAAAGTGGGGGTAAACGGGAGCTGCGGTCTTGTCTTCCCTGAGATTTCTGTGAAGACAAACTACGTAATTTTAAACCTTAAATTGCCTTTTGGCAGACTCCAGCCCTCGATCAGTTTCGTTCTTCGTTAGATGTTTTCACCTTGCGGCCCCTGACCCACATGCGTTAAAGGACGGTCCCCAGCCGCCGCCGGCGGTCACTGCGGGCTGGGGTCCCCGGCTCCCCGCGGGGCGGGGGCGGTCAGCCCGGAGCTGCCCTCTTCCAATATGGCGCCGCGGGAGGCGGGTCCCGCTCTTCGGCTCCCGGGGTTCCGGCGCCGCGCGTTTTGGTTCCGGAGTAACTGTGCTCTCGCCGCGCCTTCCTCCTCCTCCTCTCGCCGCCGCCGCCGCCGCCGGGACGCGCGGCCTCGGGAGGTGGGGCTGGGTCCTGGAGCCTCGGGCCCTTTGGTTCCAGGTGGGCCGAGCGCTCGCCCCTGACCCTTCCGCCCAGGCCCCACCTCGGCCTGCCTGTGGTCCCGCGACCTCGGGGCGCTTTCTTAATACCTGGACTGAGTCCTCTCAGGTCCGGGACCCTCCCCTGTCCACTGCCCCACTAAGGAGGGGTGGACACCTGCCTCTGCATCGCCTCCAAACCGGGATCTTGCTCTGCAGTCCCCTCACACCCACACGGACTGCCGAGAGCTCCACGATCCGTTTTGCTCTGTCTCCAATTCCAGAACCTCCACCTCTGCTGCTTCCTACTGTCGTCCCCTGCCGGCTCCCCAGTGTCGCCCTCCCCTCCAGGAGACACCCTGGAGCCCAGTACAACCTGGGCCTGGCCCCTTCCTGATCACTGTTCTCCTTACTGCCCCCTCCCCTCCTGCCCTCCGTTTCCACTCTGTCTTCTGCCTCACTCCCCTGGTCGCCTTTTGGAGACCCCTCCTAACCCGGGGCCAGTGGGTACCCCCTGCCTCAGGATGTGAGCTCCTTTAACCTGTAATGCTGTGGCTGGCTTTTGGCCCCTTCCGAGCCATGGAGAACCAGGTGCTAGTGATTCGCATCAAGATTCCAAATAGTGGTGCAGTCGACTGGACAGTGCACTCCGGGCCGCAGTTACTCTTCAGGGATGTGCTGGTGAGTGTAATCTCAGTGTTGGGATCCCAGTGTGAGGGGCATGAGACTTGAGTAGTCAGCACCTTGACCCCTGGTGGCCTGAGCTAGTGGTGGTGGTCTTGGCTTCCAGTGGGGATAGCATTGATTAATTGCATCCACAGTAACTTGGCTGATGAGCAGGGCCCTAGGGAGACTGATGAATCAGACGGAACCCCTGTCCTCAGGAAGCTCACAGCCTGGACTGGGACATGCACGCAGACGGAACCAACTGGAATATAAATAGCTGAGTTTAGAAGAGTTTATTCCCCAAGTGTTCTGGGAATGTCCCTGGCCAGATTCCAGCCATGTCTTTCTACTGAGTTCTCTTAACTTGGTGACCTGCCTGGAAAGGGAAACAAGGGCAACATTAACCTAACTGTGTTTGCGCAAATCTAAGATGTCATTAATTATAAGACATAATCTTATGTAAGAAAATGCTGCTTGTTAAACTATGATGCACCATCCCTTGCACAGAAAGAGCCCGATTTCAGAGATCTTAAAGTAAAGCGAAAATAAGCATCTTAGAATTGATAGTATATTACCTTCAAGATACTCAAAATATATTTTCAAATAAAAGTGTGGAGTATTAGAGTGGAGTGCAACCTTGTAGGTGGCCTATTCAGCCTCGTGTCTTTTTTTGTAGCTAGTTACCGAGAAGTAGTGAGGTGAAAGGACTTTTCCAAAGTGGTGTAGCTCTTGAGTGGGATAGTCAGTACCAGAACTCAAATTTCCTTATTTTTACTTAGTATTTTTTCCCACATGCTACAGCTGTTTTGCATCTTTCTAATCTTCATTTGATATCAACATGGTGCATTTGTGCCCATTTTATATAGTGAATTAGATATCGAAGGCAGACACTGGCATACTAAGAAGTACATTGCAAAAGGCAGATGTTTAGTGGAATTTACCCGCAAGGTAAGAGGCAGCTAAGGGCTGGGGATGTGGCTCAGTGGTAGAATGCTTGCTTAGCATGCAGAAGGTCCTAGGTTCAATCCCCTAACACTGCAGAAAAGAAAAGAAAGGCGCTTAGGGGTAAGTTCTTGAGAAGAGGAACCCTCATGATGTGAGTTTTAAATTGTGTTTGGTAACTCAATAAAAAGTTGATTCCTGTAACTATTTTGAGTTCTGGATGCTACTGACTACCCAGGCCCGTTAAATTTTCTGGTGTCGGGGCCAGGAGTATGGAGGCTGCCCTACACAATCAGCCTCCAATCTTGTGCACTGTATATCATCCTTCTCTCTGCATCCACAGTTCTCTACACACTCACTTGCACAAAGGTTTCCTCTCGTGATGGGCTCAGATCTCCTCTCCTGGTTGTCTGGGTCCGTTTTGATTGATTGGCTCTGGCATGCCTGGCACCAGCTTCCTCTCTCACCATGCCCTTATGAGCATTCTGTGCCCCAGGTACATAGCACTTTTGTCAGTTCTAGGTGCCTGGGCTGTCTCCATTCTGCTGTTTTCTTCAGCTGGCCATCTCCTAGCTGTCCTTCCAAGCCAAGCCAAGCTTTGCTTTTCCTTCATGTTGGTTATGTGGCCACTTCTGTGTTTCTGCAGCTTTATATAGTCCAGCAAAGCACACATTTAGTCATGATTATTTGCCTGTTTATTCTACTGAAAGATAAACTTCTGGATGGAGATCTCAGTTTCCCCTCTGTTTCTGCTACTTCATAGGACCCTGAAATACTTGTTGAATGAGGGAGCTTGAAAGAGGACATGTGCAACAATAGTTCCTTGAACAGAGCATTATATTTTTTGTTTTTTAAGGGTTTTTTTAGTGGTACTGGAGATTGAACCCAATGGCATTCTACTCCTGAGCTACATCCCCAGCCCTTTTTATTTTGAAACAGGATCTTGCTAAGATGCTGAGGCTGGCCTCAAATCTGCAATCCTCCTGTCTCAGCCTCCCAAGTACTGGCATTACAGGCATGAGCCACCACAGCTAGTGAGCATTCAGTGTTTTGTTTTGTGGTATTAGGGATTGAACCCACAGTATTCTCCTTCTGAGCTACACCCCCAGCCCTGTTTTATTTTTTATTTTGAAACAGTGCCTTGAGAAGTTGCTAAGGGCCTTACTAAATTACTGAGGCTGGCCTTGAGCCCTCCCAAGTACTGGGTTTACAGGCATATACCACCACACCCCCCTGAGCATTAAATTTGGAGTCAAGAAATTTGGGTTAATTGCTATCTGTCCCACCAACTAGGCGAGCTACAAACCTCTCCCTGAGCCTCAGTTTCCTTATTTGAGGAATAGGATACCTCAAAGACTTGTGAAAAGTGAAATTGTTCTTTCACTTTGCTCATTTGAAACAACAGAAAGTATTATTTTAAGTAGAATAATACAGTGTTTGAGACCACAGACTCTGGAGCCAGACTGCCTAGGTTTAAATCAGAAGTCCTACTACTTGGTCAAGTGTTGTCTTGTTTTAGTCTCTTCATCCATTAAAAAAATTTTGTAAAAGTCAGGCATGGTGGCACATGCCTGTAATCCCATACTTGAGAGGCTGAGACAAGAGGATCATAGGTTCAAGGCCAGCCTCAGTAACTTAGTGAGGCCCTGTTTCAAAATAAAACATAAAATAGGGCTGGGGGTGTAGCTCAGAGGTAGAATGCCCCTGAATTCAATCCACAGTGCCAGAAAAAAAAAAAAAGATTAAAAAAGAAGTGGTGGGTAAAAAGAGTCCCTACCTCATAGAGTTCTTGAGTTGACACATGTAAAGCACTGAGAACAATCTCACACAGAGTGAGCTCTCTGTAAGTATTTTTGCTACAACATAGGGGATAGGGGGTGGGACTTCTGCTTCTTGAATACCTCCAGTTGTTCCTGGCCCAGGACTGACTGGCCTAAACAAGACACTACACACATGGCCCCACTGCTAGGGCTCAGAGTGCCGTCACTCCTTTGCTCTGGTGACCCCAGGTGCAGTACATTTGTCAGGAAGCCTTGGTGGAGGGCTTATGACAGTGGGTGCTGTGCCGTCTCCTAGGGCTCCCTCAGTAAGTACTCCCAGTGTGTGAGCCTAGACCCCTGTGATCTGCTCTTGCACTTCACCTGATCTCTATCAAGAAAAGGCAAAAAACCAACAGAATGTCAGCATTTTTGCTTTGCAACCTTAATTTTTACCTTAACTTTAAAGTCGTATGAAATCTGGAAGCATCCCCTTCTCTGATCCATCCCCTTGCCACTTCCCCCATTTAAATTTTCAAATGAGGAAATATTTCCTCATTTGAAATGGGGGAAATGCCTTGCTAAGCCACATAGCTAGTTTTTGGCAGAACCCAGCACAAAAGTCAGAAGCAGTTTGTAGTCACTGAGTTAGACTAAATCAGACCCCTCTTCAGTAGTTTAGGACTCCAGTTATTGCTTCACCAAATAGCTCAGAGTCACTGGGCCTTGTCTTTTTTCTGAAACTTCAGGCACTGGCTGCAATGGGAAGAAGCCTACCTGGACCCCAAGGGCAGAGACATTTGGGGTGTCTGTTTCTGTTTTAACTGTTTTTCAGTTTTCTGTGTTTTTCTTTCTCTCTGGAGACTGAGTTCCTCGTTCTGGGAAACCTATCTAGGATTAGGTGGGATTAGTGTGTAGTGGGTCCATCCCTTTCTTGTCTGCTCTTTGGATTCTGTCTCTGAGCCTCTAAACTCTGATTTTTCCTCATTTGTGAGATTTTGGCTAAAAAGAGCCAGTGATTTTTCCATCCTCCTGAGTTAGCAAACACTGTGTCTTATTTATACCTTTAGTTTAGCTCTCATCATACCATAGATGCTTTATTTATTTATTTATTTATTTTTTGTGGTACTAGGGATGGAACCTGTGGGCATTCTACCTCCGAGCTACACCCCCAGCCCTATGTTTTATTCTTTATTTTGAAACAGTGTCTCACTAAGTTTCAGAGTGCCTCACTAGGTAGCTGAGGCTGGCTGCGAACCCGGATCCTACAGTTACAGCCTCCCGAATGCTGGGATTACAAGCATGTGCCACCAGGCCCGGCCTATAGATGCTTTAGATTGTTAGTCTTTATCTGTGTGACCAGATTATAATCTTCCTGAAGTCAAGGAACAAGTCTTTTTCTCTACAGCTTACTTACAAAGCTCTTGATATGTTGTAGATGCTCAATTATATTTTAGGTCTGTTGCCTATTTATCCAGTTTATTGAAAGGAAAGAGAAAAGGGTCAAGAAACGATCAGCATGAAGATATGTAAATTTGTTTACTTTAGAGGGTAACTGGAAAATATATAAAGTCAACAAATATACTGTGCTTAAAAATGATCCAAGGTATTCACTAATTTTGAGATTTTTTACCCCTTTTCATTATGACTTTTTGCTCCTTTGTCATTAAAGAAACAAGATGGTCAGTTGTGTTCACATGATTCATTTGCTTTTCTCTGTCTCTCCTTTCCTATATCAGAGGTAAAGCATGTAGGGCATTGTGTTATGTTGAAGGGCAGAGCACGCCATTGCTGCCCAGGAGGATTTGGGGCTGGTAATTAGAACTTTGCTGTTTGATGGGGTCTGCTGTGTGTAAGTAGAAAGGATCCTAAGTTAGTTTGCTAATTGTGCAGAGGGTGAGTTCATATCTCAAGATTGGTTTAGAGTGACCAGGACACCCTAGAGGTAACCAGCAATAACCTAGACTTGGAGGATTGGGATGGAGTGTCCCTGCTCCTGCCCCCCCCCACCTTTTCTGTACTGGCTATAAAGTATCTTTAGCAAATGCTATGAAAGGATAAAGTCAGTGAAGAAATGATTGTTGGATGCTGAATGTAATGTTGTATTGTGAGGTAAGCTTTGTAATGTTCCAGCGATCAGTGATTGACTAATTTAACAGGCACTAATATGGTACTCTTCATGTGCTAGACACTCCTCTAAGCCCTTTACAAATATTAACTGAGTAGTCCTGCAAAGTAGGTACAGTTCTGATCTCATTTTCCATTTAAGGAAACTGAGGTCTGGAAAGGTCCATTAACTCAGCTGCTGAGAGGCAGACACACACCCAGCCCGAGCGGCCTGGCTCAGAGTCGGCTTGCATGCTTTATACTGGACTGCTTGTGTGCTTTATTCTGTATGTACTCCATGTTTTCCTGTCAATAAATACTTTGTTCCTGTGAGTGTGTAGAAAGAATTTTCTAACCCTGAAATCTTTTACAGATACTTCCTCAAAAAGTTGGTGTTTTCTTTGCTAAGACTAGAGTCAGGGAAAACATAATCTCTTTTGACTCTAATGAGCAAGGGCTGCCTAAGACAGTTCTCTTTGATCAATTTTATATGCACAGATTTATTTAAAAAAATCACAACACTGTAGAGGCAAGACTATTATGCAAATTGCCACTGCAGCAAAAGCTTCTAAAGAATTGCCTTTAGAAGGAAGTTGCAGCCGCTACTCTGCTAAATGCCCTGCTTGGAAGGGCTGTGGGCTCCCTGCTGAGAGATGCTGCTAGCAGCTTTGTCAGCTGCCTGGTGCTGCTTCTGGCACAGCCCGGGAGGGGCATTGTGACAGAGCTCCCAGAGAGAAATGAGGTTTGCAGGCCATTCGGGTGGGACTGGACATAATGAAGGTTGCTTTTCCCAGAACTTAGGTGTTCTGTGCCTCTTCAATTAAGTTGTCACCATAGTCTAATCTTTTGAGTGTTTCCAACTTTACAGATTGACTTACACATAAACAGATTATATATACTTTTTAATTTTCGGCTAGATTAGGTTTTATTTTTGTGTCATTAAATATGTTTTCCATTGCTTAAGAGTTAAGAATTGTTTGTATTAAATGTTGCTTTATATCCATCATGGACACTTGTGTTTTTAATTCTCATACTACGCGTGCACTGCACCATGTTGCTTGTTACATAGCAGGAACTACATTTGTTGAATGTCTGTAATGTGCTAGGTCCCATGCTTATGTTTATTACATTATTTAGTTTTTGTTTTGTTTTGTGGTACTGGGGATGGAACTTCGGGGCCTTCTACCTCTGAGCTACACCCCCACCTCTTTTTTAGTTTTTTGTTTTGAAACAAGGTCTCACTAAGTTGTTGAGAGCCTCACTAAGTTACTGAAGCTGACTTCAAACCTGTGATCCTCCTGTCTCATCCTCCCAAGTACTGGGATTACAAGTGTGTGCTACCATGTCTGGCTCATTATTTAGTTTTTACTTTACCTCTATAAGCATTACTAGACCCATTTGAGAGGATAATCAGATTGAGGATCTGAAAGGTTAAGTGATTTTTTTTTCTCCAAATTGTACATCTAACAAAGAGCTGACATCCAAACTTAGGGTGGTCTGATTCTCAAACTCCTTTCTGTTCTCCCCACAGTACATTGCACAGCTTCTCACAGAAAAAGCCATTTGTGTGCATATGTGTGTGCGTGCATGTGTGTAGATACACAATAACGTAGTTGTATGAACTATTGGATTGAGAGTAAAAGATTGTTATTAGTACAATCTAAAGGTTTTCTAAAGGGTTTTCTCTCTGAAATAGAAATTTAAACTCTAGGATTATCTTCCTGGGCTAAGTGTGATTATGAGCTAATGTTTTTCTAGTTTATGCCAACATTTCAAAAATCTTCCCCAGGTTTTCATATTTCCTCTAGGATTTGCCACATGTTAGCAATAAAGAAGATGGCTAATTGTGTGTCTTTATTCTTTCTTTGTTTAGGATGTGATAGGCCAGGTTCTGCCTGAAGCAACAACTACAGCATTTGAATGTAAGTCTGGCTTGTATACTTTCCTGACTATCTCTTTCTGCAATAATATTTCAAAGGGTTTATGGGTGTATTACTTTAGAAACTGACAAAAACAGATTATTTATGATCATCATATGGTACATTTAAATATTTATAAATTAATGCAAGTTTAATGATGATACTGAACCGAGTAATATTTTCTTATTTAATCATATCTTGGATGTGCATATTTTTACAATATAGCTTTAATTACCAACATGACCTTTATCTGCTCTTGCTCCTTACTATAATAATATTGTGGGACAAAATGAAACGTGTAAACTACCTGTAGACCAATGATTATTGATTAAGAGATTTTAATCCTTACTGCTTTCAAACATAGCAAAACAGTGTAGCTTTTATGTGAGCATTCATGGAGTAATTCTGTTTTAGTGGAGGTTTGGCAGGACTGCTAGATGATGATAGGAATACTATGGGTCTTGTGTCCTTCTACTTTCTGCTGAATTGGCTTTTGGGCAGGCCTGGGGTGTATTAAAAATCTGGTTTTGACACAAGCCAGGTCATTGCAGGGGAGGTCATGGTTTGAATTAAGTCAGTAGCATAGGGGCCCAAGTCCTGTGAAGGATGAAGTAAGGGTTTGGGACTGTGATTCCCATCTTTTTTGAAAATGAGGGCCACTTTTCAATGTTGAGATCCTTGTTTTTTTCTATGTGCTACTATACTTTTTGTTTCTGCTTTTAAAGATGATGATTACCGACAGAGTACAATGGGTACCTCCTTTTTGGATAACAATTTGGCTACGTTTAACATGTAAAATGTGCAAAACCTTTGACTCAGCAGATCTACTTTTTGGAGGCTGTCTTACAGAAATAGCTACACATATACTAGTATGCCCTTCAAACAAGGTGTCCATTGTGGGATTCTTCTTCTTCTTCTTCTTCTTCTTCTTATTCTTATTCTTATTCTTATTATTATTATTTGCAGTACTGAGAATGGAACCCAGGGGCATTCTACCTCCGAGCTACACCCCAGCCCTATTCTTTATTTTGAAACAGGGTCTCATTAAGTTGCAGAGAGCCTCACTAAGTAGCTGAGGCTGGCCGCAAATCCAGATCCTCCCGTCTCAGCCTCCCAAGTACTAGGATTACAAGTGTGCGCTGCCATGCCCGGCTCTTGTGGGATTATTTTTAATAGCAAAGAATCAGAGGTAAACAAAAAATGCCTGGTATAATGGATTAATATATTATAATTTATTCATATTCTAAAGCATCAGCCAAAAAGAATGAATTAATGTGTTGGGGATGTAGCTTGGAGATCAGGCACTTGCCTAGCCTGTGTGAAACCCTGGGTTCAGTCCCCAGTACCCACCCCCCCACACACACTCACTGAGTTAATACTTTATATATTGATGTGGAAGTTGTATGTGTGACTTATTATTGAATAAATAAATACGTATGGTATGATCCCATTTTATAAAAAATGTACTTGCAAACCTCATGTGTATTTGTAGGGACAGGGTCTAAAGAGTGCCCACTGCAGTGCTTTCTTGTGGTCTCCCCTGGAAAGTGGATGTGGGGCCTTGGAGGAGGTGGTAGTAGTGGATGAATGAGCATGCTTTTGACTTTATGTATTTCTCTGTTGTTTGAATGTTTTTCAATAATCATTACTTATTTTTAAAAGCTACCATGAGTAGGACTGTTAATACAAACTAGTGTTTTATTAACCACACTAGACTCTTTACTATTGAGAACTAGTACATGTATCTGAAATGCATAGAATGTGGCAAGCTGTATTTCGAGTCCTTTCATTTGCTCAGTAGGGGTTCCAGGGGGAGCCAGCATTGCAGTACTTACTGCTGCCAGATGCTGTGCTAAGAGCATTCTGTGGGTTCGCTCATTTATTTTAACCTTTACAAGATCCCTATGAAAAGTACTTTAAAGAAGTGTTATTAGCTCCATTTCAGTTGAGGAAAGGACCTCTCCTTTAAGGACATTTCTTCTGAGGAACTTGCTCAAATAAGTAGTAAAGTGGAATTTCTGGAGTAGATTCCAGGGCATAGATTCTTAACTGCTGTGCTGAATTTGTTCTGACAGTTGTCATAATTGAAATCATGTATTCTGGCAAAAAGTAGCTTATTTTGTACTTTCTACTTCTTGCTTTCTGGGTCCCCAGATCTGTGCCTGTCCTGCCAGCTCCCGGAGTTGGAGATGATGATGATGATGATGATAATAATAATAATAATAATAATAATAATAATAATAATAATACTTATTATTTCAGCTGTCATTTACTGATGACTTGTTCTGTGCCGGGTAATATAGTAGATGCTTTTCATAAATGTGACTGTGACTTTAATAATCTTTACAGTGACTCTGTGAGGTAGGAAAATTATTTCTACGAGGAACCTGAAATGCAGACATGAAATGATTGCTGAAGGTGGTTGCTAAGAAGTGGTAGAGCCTAGATTCAAACACACATCTTTTTGACTATAAAATTTGCACTATTTATAACCAGGTGTGTTGAAAACCTGTGAAGTGTTAAATATAGAAAAAAAAAAGTTCAACTTCTAGGTTTAAGTTTTTTAACATTATGCTCTTCCTTTTTGCCGAAGGGTAGCAGCCCATATCCACCTGTGTTTGGACCAGTTTTAGATGAGAAGCAATAAACACACACACGAATACATAGACAAAACAGTCCTTATTTTTTTGTGGTTGGATTATGATGTACTTTCCAGTACAAACTTGAAATCCGAGGCTGCCTTTTCTTATGATTGGTCTAGGAACCAAAAATCAGGTTGAATAAAAAATCAGGTTGAGCCAGGCATGATGGAGCACCTTTATAGTCCCAGTACTTGGGAGGCTGAGACAGGAGGATCCGGGTTCGCTGCCAGCCTCAGCTACTTAGTGAGGTCCTCCACAACTTGGTGATACCCTGTTTCAAAATAATAGAATAAAACAGGGCTAGGAGTGTAGCTCAGAGGTAGAATGCCCCTTGGTTCCATCCCCAGTAACACACACATACACACACACACACACACATATACACAATCAGGTTGAACCATAAATCTGAACCTCTAAATGGAATCTATGTATAAGGAACAGCTAAGATATAGTTTGTAAGCTAATTTACTGGAATATAGGTGATAATTTCAGTGGCTTATGAAATATTATGAACAGTCTTAAAATAGGTAAGGCTGTATTCAAAGAAATATTTAAGGTAGTACATTTAATATGGAAGCGTATACTGGGTGCTAACTTAATATTGAAGCATGTACAGGAGAGGTGGCATTAAATTTAGTAATATGGATTAAACTGCAAAAGAAAGGGCAGCTGTCAAATCCTATTGTTTTATATAAATAGAAGAAGAGAGTTGAAAGAAAGGAAAGTGGGAAAGGTCAGGTTATGTTACAGAATCTTACAGATTCTCCAGGGCTAGAAAATACTGTCTCTTCAATGAAACCGCTGACAGTTCAAGATGGGGCTCCTCTCTCTGTGCACCTTATTAGAGTGGGGAACCCATTTAGCTGCCTCTGGTTGGCTGTGTGGGTGTTTCTCTCTTTCTAGACTTTGAGTCACTTCCAGTAGGCCCAGGCTTTATTTTACTCTTGCTGTCTTTTTAGTACTGAGCTTTGGAGGAACACACTTGTTGAACAAAATGGAATAAGTGCCCATATTCGATGAAAATTACAAAATACCTATGATCTAAATGAGTCATTTCCTTTTTTGGATTATTTGTGCTGTTGCCTGGGCACAGGATATAATTGGTGGGTGGTAGACATTTCAGACCCCCCAATTCAGATTCCCACACTTATTGTCCAGAAGGGGCAGAGGGTGTGCAGTGGTGATATTTTTTTCTTATTTCTGTTCCTCAGGTGGTGTTTCCAAGGGGAGTTAGGGTTGAAAAGAGGAGGGAGACCTGTTTGAGCTGAACTCACCTTTTGGATTGATGGTTCTAAACATTTTTTTTTTTTTCTTATTCCTTTTAGGTCCTTTCTCTCCCATAACGAGACAAATTAAAGTACTTTTAATAGTGTTGTTTTTTTTTTTTTCAAGTTAAAAAGGTAGTCTTTTAAAAAAAATTCAAGCAGAATAGGAATAAAAAGGAAAAGTCCCCATTTCTTCAGATCCTTTTATTTTTTGTTAGCAATTTCTTTTGTATCTTTACAGAAATTTTCTCTGTACATAATACACACTATACTGTGACTGCTTTCCCCTCCCTCCCCCACTTAATGGCATATATCAGACTACCTCCTACATCAGTGTGCACAGATTGTCATCCTTTTAGATGGCTGTATTATATTTAATTTCATGGAAACTGCTTAATTTATTTAACTTATTGATGGATATTTAAATTGTCACCAGTTTTTCAGATTTAGAAAAAATGTCAACATTAAAAGCATTGTCTGAGCGGGTGTGGTGGCGCACGCTTGTAATCCCAGCATTCGGGAGGCTGAGACCGGAGGATCCGGGTTTTCGGCCAGCCTCAGCTACCTAGTGAGACATTCTGCAACTTAGTGAGACCCGGTTTCAAAATAAAGAATAAAAAATAGGGCTGGGAGTGTAGCTTGGAGGTAGAACGCTCCTGAGTTCAGTCCCTAGTACCGCAAAAATAAAATAAAATAAAATAAAAGCATTGTCTGTTACCTTTCCACGTTATAGAAATATGTTTATAGGTTAAATTCCACAGTACTCATATTTAAATTTCAATAGCTAGTACCATGTTTGCTTTCCAAAGGTAGAATCAATTTACATTCCCTCCAACAATGTATGAGAAAACCTATTTCTCTCTGTCCTCACCAAATCTGGGTATTAGCACACTTTTCAATTGATGTCAACTTGATAGGTGAAAAAAATTATTGTATTACTGTTTTATATTGCTTTAATTATAAATGAGCTTTAGTATCTTTTCATTTGTATTTAATGTCTATGCACTTTTTTTTTGGTCACCTTTGCCCATTTTTCTATTAGGTTATTTGTCTTTTTCTAATTGATTTAAGAGCTTTCTTAGTAAAAAAAAAAAATTGGCCCTTTGTCTTATATGTTACAAATATTGTTCTGTTCATTGTTCATTCCAGCTTGTTTTAGTCTTTTTTTGTCTCTTTTCATTTTTCCATAGAGAAATCTAAAGTTTTTACATGTTCAAATTTATCATATTTTTCTTTGTGACTTCTGAACTTGTCAAGTTTAGAAAGGTCTTCATATTCCAGGACTGAAAAAACATTCATTTGTATTCCTTTTTCTTTGTACTTAGACATTAGCACACATTAGTTATATTTATAAATACATACATTTGTATGTATCACAGTCTTTTAAGTAAAAAGCATGCATTGTTTAGTACAAAGATGAGAATTTTTTTTTTCAAATTCGTGTACCATCTTCCATTTATTTTGGTGAAAGAAGTCATGTAAGAATCCAGCTTTATTTTTCAAGCAGATAGACAGTTGACTCTATGCCAGTTATTGAATAATTTGTCTTTCCCCAGATGTGAGAACATTTCTGAGATGAGGCCAAATTCCATAACCATAAAAAACCCTGTATGTTTGTTGGTGTGGGCCCTACATATGTTGTAGGAGCCTGACATTCATATAGGCCCAGAGACCCCTGCTGGTTTTCACAGTTTCATTAGCAGATTAATGAGTACACCAACACATGAGGTGATAAAAAGCAACCGTGCCCACTAATGCGTTTCCTGTGCATGTCTGTTACATGTGTTCATCTCCCTTGATTTTTTTCTCTACACAAGTAATTGCTTTAAAATGACTGTTGGACTGGTGTTGCTGGACAGTAAAATCTCAATAGTGAGTTTAAAGATGCATTTTAAGTCTATCTAGGCAAATGTGGATTTATACCCATAAACACCATGTGGTATTACTTTTCTCTGACATTCCGATTTCACAGACTTGGGCCTACATTGTCCTCTTACGTATCTTCATACTTGTCAAAACATGTCTCCGAGTTTGGTTCAGAAAATATGGTTATAAGAAATATTTTTGTGTTTTTCTTCAACCTTATACTTACTTCTCATCAAATAGAAATTTTTGGTTGTTTTATGAGTTTTTGAAGATTATTTTGTATTTTGAGTAGAAATCAGCATATAATACCTTATTTTAAATTGGGCATAGTATGACCTTTTAAAGGAAAGTTGCAATTACATAAATTGTAAATTCTCAGACTATAGAAAATAACTCTAGCTGATTACTGGAGTGACCCCTGTAGGACAGCTCACATATAAATAGAAAGACAGTCTCACTAAGAGTGATTGGGTGGGAGGCTCTTTTTGCTTTAGAGGAAAGTTCAAGTCAGGATATTTGGAAAAAATGAAATTTCATTTTTTAAACTTTTACAACAGTGGTATGTATAAAAGATAAGCAGTTGCTTATAAGCAAGCTAGAAAACTTAGTGAAAATTATAATTCACAATAAACCAACACTGAGCTTAAAAATATTTATTACTATATATGAATTAACTATACATCCTAGAATTTGAAGCAATTTCAAAGAGAGGTTTAATTTGATTTGAAATATCACTGATGTAAAAAGTCCAAATCATTTTTAGTCTTATGAGAGTCATTGATTCATATTGTTAGTCTTGCTAATTTGTATGAGAATTGAGTTTAAGTCCTTTACCCAGGCACTGGCCTAGGTGTTCCTTCAGATCGGTGGATAGTGCTGCTCTTTTTTGTGTGTGTGTGGTACTGGGGATTGAACCCAGGGGTATTCTACCTCTGAGCTACAACCCCAGCCCTATTTTATTTTATTTTGAAATGGTCTTGCCAAGTTGCTGAGGCTCTGCTTGAATCTGCGATCCTCCTGTGTGTTTCAATCTCCCAAGTACTGGGATTATAAGCATATGCCACCATGCCTGGCCTACCCATTTTTTTTTTTTCTAAATTTTTTTTTTTGCGGTACTGGGGATTGAACTCAGGGGCATTCTACCTCCGAGCTTAAACCCCCAGCCCTATTTTTTATTCTTTATTTTGAAACCGGGTCTCACTAAGTTGCGGAGTGCCTCACTAGGTAGCTGAGGCTGGCCTCGAACCCGGATCCTCCGGTCTCAGCCTCCCGAATGCTGGGATTACAAGCGTGCGCCACCACGCCCGGCTCCCTGGCCTACCCATTTTTTAATCCCTAAAAACTGTAAAATAGTACCTGGCACATAGTAGATTTAATATGTACTTCTGGAATGCATGGATGGTTGAAAAAGATGAAGTAATAAGGGCAAGCCCTGTATCCCACCCATTGGCAAATTCTGTCAACTCTATCTTCAGAGGAGGTCCAACATGTGATGATGTCTCAAAACCTTATCTTGGCCAGTTGTTCTCAAACCCTTTGCTTGGCCGGGCATGGTGACACATGCCTGTAGTCCCAGTTACTGGGGAGGCTGAGGCAGGAGGATTGCTTGAGTCCAGGAGTTTGAAGCCAGCCTGAGAAATATAGTGAGACCCCAAATCTTTAAAAAAAACCAAAACCCCAAAATAGAAAACAACCCTTCAGAGGTGTGATAGGCCACTATCATCTCTTACTTGGAGAAAGACTGTGGCCTCAAGTTTCCTTGTTCCCACCTTTGTCTCCTCATACAGCAGCCAGAGCAATCCTTGAGACCCCTCAGCAACTTGGCAAGACCCTGTATTCAAATAAAATGGACTCCAGGTGAAGGAGAATTCTCAGGTGAACAAAAAATTTGACTTAATGGAAGGTAATGGGAGGAGGGGGGACACCCTAATGAGCATGATGTACTTACAAGATCACATCAAAGTCAATCACAAATAAAAAACAAAGAGGACTTGGGGTATAGCTTAGAGGTAGAATGCCTACAAGTTTAGTCCCAACTACCAAAAAAAAAAAAAAAAAAAAGTGAGATCATGGTATTTGAAGCCCTCCAATAACTTCCATCTCACTGGAGAATAAAAGCCAAGTCCTTAAAATGCCAAATCCTTGCATTTTCACATCTGCCTCCACTGTCCCACTGTTGCTTCTGTGAACTCATCTGTTTCTCTCCCCAACTCCCCTCTGTTCCAGCCAGTCTGGCTTCCTCTGTCTCTGCAGCATGCCAGGCATTCTTCTGGCTCAGAGACTCTGCATTAGCCTTTCCCTCTGCTTGGAACACATTCTCCCACATATCTGCATGGCATCTGCCCATCTCCTTCACTAAGTGTACGCTCCATGGGTTTCTGTTGTTGTTGTTTTTTTTTTTCACCATTATGATCCCAGTGTCCTGTATAATGCCTACTACATAGTGGGTACTTCTATATGCTGGTAGGAGGAAGGAAAGGAAGAAACAGGGAATAGGTCAGAGGACGGGATGCATGGAGCCAAGTAAAAACTCATGGATGTGAAAGTGTGGACACAGAAACTGACCTGTAGTCCTGTCCAGGTCATTAACTTCACCTCTGAAAAAGGCTCTAAACTTGACATCCTTTCTGGCAATTTCCTGTTGATGTCTTTCTAACTTCACCAATTATGTTTTCATTTCTTTCCTCTTGCCTGGGAAAAATGCCTTTGCTGTAGTTCTAATTGACTCCCACCTGGCACAGAAGGAATGTGACAAATGACATATAATATATTGCCTTAACTTTCTGCTGCTCTTTGCAGAGGTAGATTGCTGCTCCCGAAAGTCTTCTTGAGCCGCTGTCACTGCAGAGGGTACTGTCTGGTGGGGACTCCCTAGTGTCTGCTGTTTACTCGATAGGCCATTCTGACCACCCCCTACCTGAGGCCGCCGTTCCTCTCTTAGGCCTTTATGTTCCTCTTCAAGGTTTCTCTTTTGGATTGCATGTTGCTTCAAATAAAATCGCTAACAACATATGGTCTGTTATGATTCTCTTTTCCCAAACTCTGCCATTTTGTGTATTTGTGACACACTGCAGATTTTGTGAAGATTGCTTCATAATATTTGTTTACCATCTGCTGCACTCTATTTGGTATCTTGCTAGGATTTTTCCCTCCATTTTAAGTGACATTAACAAAATCCAGCCAGTACATAGACTTTCTGGTTCTACTTTTGCTTCCCTAATGTGCTGGAAAATCATATTACTGTGCTCCAGGCAACTAGAGAAGCCTGGAATTCTCATTGTGAACCAGTGTGTCAGATCTGTCCCCCCTTTTTCTTGGTTATATCCAGTAATGCTTTTTTGGTCAGATGGCAAAGAACCTTCATATATAAGAAAGAGTTCAAATTATTTCGCTACTTCTTTCCACTTAGTACCACTAGTTTCTGGTGTTCTTCACCAACATATTTATATTTTTGAAACTCAGTGCCATTTTAGCAAGCTTTTTGATTTATAGTTCTAGGTAGTGTAATTTTTTATAGCTAACCCAATTTGATAGGCAAATAGCCAAAATATTTGCTAGATGGGTTGTATATGTCCAACTTTTTTTAGAGAAAAGTATTTTAGGTTACTGTCATACCAAATTGCTTGGTATGTATTTTTGCTTTCTTACCCTTTACTCACTTCTCATTCCTGTCAATCACTTGTGTTTAGAGAGAAGCACATTTTCACTTTCAGTGTTACGGTAGGTGCTTCGCACTTGGACTGCCATTTAGGGGTCAGAGACAGCTTAGTTTTTGCTTTTTGGCCCAAACCACCAGTCTTTTCATGGGGATGGTTATTTTTCTAATCTAGTCTTCAGTTAGGGAGTCTAGACTTCATTAAAGCATCTAAGCATAGGTATTAAAAAAACAAAGCAGACAGTCCCCCAAAGAAAACCACGACTTACATAAAATTGGGTCTCCTATTAATCCATAAGAGCTACTAATTATGTAAACCTGACTTTTTTTTTCTGTACTGGTGATTAAACCCAGGGTCACTCTACCACTGAGCTACATCCCAGCCCTTTCTATTTTTTATTTTGAGACAGGGTCTTGGTAAGTTGCTCAGGCTGGCCTCAAACTTGTGATCCTCCTGTCTCAGCCTCCTGAGTAGCTGGGATTATAGGTGTGTACCATCATGTCCAGCAACCTAAATCTGATTTTATCGCCAGGCTTTGTTGAAATGCTTCTTTCAACTTATCTGAAATCTTTCTTTTGGAGTCAGACCTCCTGTGGGTCATCACCAGCACTTACCACGAGGTTGGCATCAAAGCCTCAGTTTTCTGCCTGCTTAGAGCAAGTGCTTTTAGCTGGGCATAGTGGTGCACACTTGTAATCCCAGTACTTAGGAGGCTGAGACTGAAGGATTGCAGGTTCACAGCCAGCCTCATCTACTTAGTGAGGCCCTCTGTAACTTAGTGAGACCCTGTTTCAAAATAAAGAATAAAAAATAGGGCTGGGGGTGTAGCTCAGAGGTAGAACGCCCCCGAGTTCAATCCCAGTACTGCAAAAAAAAAAAAAAGAAAGAAAAGTGTTTTATAGTGTTTCATAGCTGCTTTTTATGGAACTGTTCTGTAATAAATTATTCTGCTATACAATTGCCCTCAGTGTTTTTTCTCTATGAAATAACCTCAAAAGAGTTCACACAAGTCTAGAATTCCAGAATATTTTGCTTTAAGTAGCTTTAGTTACTTAAGGCTGACTTTGAAAATTTAAGAGAATTCTCTCTCTCTCTCTCTCTCTCTCTCTCTCTCTCTCTCTCTCTCTCTCATCTTGACTTGGAGAGATTGGGATTTAGATGATATAGAATTTGTGCCCTCTCTTTAATTTTTTTGGCTTTTTGCCTATTTTACTAAATTCTAAGCATAACTCTCCATTCCGTGCAAACATAAGACCTTATTGAGGTCTTATGTATTTTGAAACTGGAATATAAGCAGTCCCTTTGTGACCATCATCTCTATAGTATAGCTAGCTCTGGTGCAGAAATGAAATTTACAAAAAACTATTTCCTTTAGGCTGGAACAGAGTTTGACCTGGTTTTAAGGCAAAACTGTAAAGTGCTTTCATGTGTAATAATATGTAACATTACATTCTTTTTTATTGCACCTGCTTTTTTCTTCATATTCTGTATTTTTAAGAAAACTTTAGACTTAGCCTTGAAAATGTTAGTTTCTAGCTGGACATGGTGGTGCACACTTGTAATCCTAGTACTGGGGAGGCTCAGAAAGGAGGATTGCAGGTTCAAGTACAGCCTTAGCAAGTAGTGAGGCTCTCATCAACCTAGGGAGACCCTGTTTCAAAATAAAAATAAAATAAAATAGGTCTGGGGGTGTAGCTCAGAGGGAGAATGGCCCTGAGTTCAATCTCTAATACCAAAAAAAAAGGAAAATGTTATTTTCTAGAATATAATATAGAAGTTCCTTTCTTCTGTTTCTATGGTGAGAATGACATTTCTCTTCCATGAAGGAAGGGAAAAATGAGAGATTCCTACATAGATTTCTATGCGTGTAACATCCATCAGGAGTGCAGGAATATAGAAATGTGCCTTATTTCTTACTGAAAGAGACAGTATATGCTCTTTACACTGAGTACAGGCAACCCTTGGTAGTGGAACACCAGTAGCGACTCTCCACAGTTCCCAGTTAGTCAGACAGAGTGACTTGATGACACTGATTCACATGGAGTTGGGGAACTCTGTGGCAAGAACCAGGATCCAGATCCAGAACCAAGTGCTTTGGAAAGAAGACCTGTGTGGGAGATGTTGCTTCGGTCCCTGAGTAGGGTTGGCTCAGTGCTGATTTCTGCCATGCTGTCCCATTGCCGTTAGCTACTGAGGAAAAAGGAAATAGCACTTTGCTCAGCTATAGGCTAGATGGGAGAGAGCACAGTCTCCCTTCTTTTGTGGGTGTGTGTGGTACTAGGGATTAAACCCAGGGGCATTCTACCTCCAGGCCACACTCCCAGCCCAATTTTTAAAAAAATTTTATCGTGCCTTGTAATCATACATCATGATTACATACATCAAGAGGCATACATGAGCCCTCCCCCAGTTCTCACCCCACCTTCTCCCCTACCCACCTCCCCATGCACGACATTGTGATTGGCACTGATAGATTTGTATATGTACATCATGTCTCCTGAAGTGTTTCCGTCTTCAAGTCTTCCTCCCCCCTCCCGCCTCCCTCAGTTAGGTCCTCTCCCTTACTCTACCAAGGTTTTTCCTCCTTTGTCTGGAGACCCTACAGTGTCCCATTTTCTCCCTGGCTTTCACATATGAGGGAAAACATCTGACCTTTCACTCTTTGTGACTGACTAATCTCAGTGTAATATTCTCCAGTTCTCTGTAAATGACATAATTTTATCCTTCTTTATGACTGAGTAGAATTCCATCATATGTATATCCCATAATTTTGTAATCCATTCTGTTGATGGACACCTAGGCTGGTTCCCTAGTTACTATAGTAGTCTGGTTTCAATTCTTTTGGGTAGATACCCAGTGGTAAAGCTGGGTCATATGATAAGTTCATTCCCATTCTTCTGAGGATCCTCCATACTATTTTTCATAGTGGTTGTACAAATTTGCAATTTCACCAACAATGTATTAGAGTTCCTACTTCTCTCCACCCTCACTAGCATTTATTATTATTTGTATCTTTAGTGATTGCCATTATAATTGGGTTTAGATGAAATCTCAGAGTAGTTTTTTTGTTTGTTTGTTTTGTTTTTTCGGAACTGAGGGTTGAATCCAGGGGCATTCTACCTCCAGGCTACACCCCTAGCCCTATTTTTATTCTTTATTTTGAAACAGGGTCTCACTAAGTTGCAGAGTGACTCATGAAGTAGCTGAGGCTGGCCATGAACCCGGATCGTCTGTTCTCAGCCTCCCAAGTACTGGGATTACAAGCGTGCACCATCATGCCCGGCTTTCAGAGTAGTATTGATTTGCATCTCTCTGATTACTAATGATGTTGAACCTTTTTCATATATTTATTGGCCATTTACATTTCTTCTTTTGTTAAGTTTCTATTTAGTTCACCTGCCCATTTTTTGATCGGGTTGTTTTTTTGGCAGTAAGTTTCATAAGTTCTTTGTATATTCATATTGGTCCTTTGTCAGAGGAGTAGCTGGCAAAGATCTCCCATTCTGTCAACTCTCTCATAAGGTTCATGATAGTTCCTTTGCTGCACAGAAGTTTTTCAGTTTAATACAATCCCACATATTAATCCTCATTTTTTTCCTGTGGCACTGGGACTTGAACCCAGAGGTGTTCTACCTCCAAGCTATAACCCTAGACTGGTTTTATTTCTTATTTGGAAATAGAGTCTCTCTAGGTTTCTGAGAGCCTCACTAAATTGCTGAGGCTGGCTTTGAACCTGCGATCCTGCTGTCTCAGCCTCTCAAGTACTGGGATTACAAGCTTGAGCCACCATGCCTGGCACAAAATTCCTTCTAAGTTCCCTTCTAAGGTCTCCTTGAGTGGGTCACCAAGCAGGGTGGCATCTGCAGCTGGACAGGAGGCTGGGTCCACAGATGTGAGTGAGGTGGGGAAGATCCATTTGTTAAACTGAATAACACAGTTCTTTCTTAAGTGTCCCAGAGCATGTTGGTGCATGCTTATTCTCTTCATGATGAGAGATACGTGGTTCGCCAGGTCTTGGATCAGTCCATTCTCTGCATCTGATCAAATCAGCAATTATATGCCCAAGACTGAGGAGAAGGAGGAGGAGGAGGAGACGGAGGAGGAGAAAGAGGATGAAGAAGAGGAAGAATGATAGAGGAGGAGGAATGATAGAGGAGGAGGAATGATAGAGGAGGAGGAGAAGGAAGAGGAGGAGGAGGAGGAAGAATGATGAAAGAGGAGGAGAAATGATGGAGGAGGAGGAGGAGGAGGACAAGGAAGAATGATGAAAGAGGAGAAATGGAGGAGGAAGAAGAATGATAGAGGAAGAGGAGGAGACATGATGGAGGAGAAGGAAGAGTGAGGAGGAGGAGGAGGAAGAATGATAGAGGAGGAGAAATGGTGGTGGTGGTGGAGGAGGAGGAGGAAGAATGATGAAAGAGGAGGAGAAATGATGGAGGAAGAGGAGGAATGCTGATTGCTTAGCAAGCCCCCAGAGCCAAGGCTTCTAGCTGAGAGCCCACCCCTTCCAAGTTACCACCTTGGGAGGCTGTATCCTTCACTCAAGTGTTTTTGGCACTTTTCTTTCAACTCTGCATTTAGAGTCAGCCACACAGGCTGTCACATGTTCTCACTGTCTACAAGTCTTTATCTTGAGAAGGATGAGGTAACTAACCAAAATTAGATACAGCCACAGTCATTCTACATCCAGGTGGCAGATGGTGTGGCTGGATGACCAGGCCAACAATTCCATTTGGGGTTAAAAACCAGAACTGATATTCTCACGGGGTCTGTCTTCAGGTTCTTAAAGCAGTTTGTGAAGAGATATTTCAAAGCTATTTTAAGAAAATTATTGAAATAAGCACACTGTTTCTGGATGTGGCCTCCTTAAAGATACTTATTCAAATGGACACATTCTGGCTATGAATTTTCGTAAAGTCTTATCTTCTAGTCTTAAGACTATCAAGTTATTTCAAAATAATACAAATCACCATTTGATGCTTGCTACGATCAGTGAGTACCCAATACAAATGAGATTGTTTGGAAATAGAGAGTGCTGCTAGGTAGAGTGGGAGATGGGAGATCTACGTTAGAACTGCTTTACAAGTTTACCTTGCTCTAGGCCTCAGGCTCTTTTGTAAAAAGGAAATTATAATAATGATGATGTCCACATCATAGGATTGTGCTAGGGTTTTAAAGATGGTATTGCAAATGCAGCCCAAATTAGAGTACCTTGTATATAGGAGTGTTCGGTATATGTTAGCCATTTTATCATGCTACTATGATGTGGTAGATTGCTTAGGAGAGAGGATAAATAGAGATAGGGAAGGAAATAGAGTACTGATAATAAAACAAGACTGGCCTCTTTTTTTTTTTTCAGTACTGGGGATTGAACCCAGGGGCATTCTACCTCCGAGCTACACCCCTAGTCCTATTTTTCATTCTTTATTCTTGAAACAGGGTCACACTAAGTTGCGGAGAGTCTCACTAAGCAGCGGAGGGTGGCCTCGAACCTGGATCCTCTTGTCTCAGCCTCCCAAGTACTGGGATTACAAGCATGCACCACCATGCCTGGCCTCTTTGGTTTTTAAAATTCTCCCAAACCTGTTTTGTCATACTCCAGTTATATTTGTTATAACCTAGATATATGTCATGAGCAATGTTTTGATTTTTAGCTGTCCCTAAAAGAAAGTTTTAGTTATTTCTTGAGATTCTGATGGAATTCCAAACAAAAAACAAAACAACAAATTAATAATCCCAACATCCTCCCAAAATATGATGTTGAAGATTTGGATATCAAGTTGTAAAACAAACAGACAAACACCAGTTGTTTTATGTTCCCACATAGCATGATTTTTGTGCATTAAAAAATTGCAAGTCTGCCATGTATAGTGGCATATGCTTATAATCCCAATATTTGGGAGGCTGAGACAAGAGGATCGTAGGAGCCGGGCATGGTGGCGCACGCTTGTAATCCCAGCATTCGGGAGGCTGAGACCGGAGGATCCAGGTTCTCGGCCAGCCTCAGCTACCTAGTGAGGCACTCCACAACTTAGTGAGACTCGGTTTCAAAATAAAGAATAAAAAATAGGGCTTGGAGTATAGCTCGGAGGTGGAATGCCCCTGAGTTCAATCCCCAGTGCCACAAAAAAAAAAAAAAAAGAGGATCGTAGGTTAGAGGCCAGCCTCAGCAATTTACCAGGACTCTCAGCAATTTAGCAAGACCATCAGCAATTTAGTGAGACCTGGTTTCCAAACAAAAAATAAAAAGGGCTGGGGGTGGAGCTTGGAGGTAGAATGCCTTTAGGTTCAACCTCCAGTACCAAAAAAATAAAACAAAATACGATCTTACCACTTTTATTATATTTCTTTCTAAACAGATGAAGATGAAGATGGTGATAGGATTACAGTGAGAAGTGATGAAGAAATGAAGGCAATGCTGTCGTATGTAAGTACATCACAAATGAGGACCATCTTTAAGATGTTAATGTAATCAAGGATGCGGTTTCTTGGGCATAGTGAAGACATGTAAGTAAATCACAATTGCCATAACACTTTTCCATACAATACATAAGGTTTTCAGAGATTTTCTCACATGAAAGTTAAGGGCATTTCTTTTTATAAGACACTTACTGATCATATCATGAACATTAAGAATAATGCATCTTAATGACTTTTGCATTAGGTATGGTGCAGACTAAATGGACTATCAATTTCCTGTATTTTTTATGCAGTACTTAAAGTAACGGCTCATTAAAAATGAACCCCTGGGCTCTAAAAAATTTTTCAAAATCTACTTTCAACTGGAGATCTTTTTCACCCTTCCAGACTAGAGTTATAATGTAGCTGCAGGCTTAAAATGGATACAGGATTTAAAGATGTACTCTCAGTTATTTTATGCACAACCCATCCTCCTATTCACACCCCAATATGAACTATGGGGTTACTTACCGAATCAAAGTGATTTGAATATATCCTGAACGACTTTTCTTTTGTATTTCAAGTTTCAGTGAAAATTTGCATTAGCACTTGTCTGGGACTGAAATAAATAAATAAGAGGAAAGGGTACATTTCTAAAGTTTTAATCCTAGGCTTGAAAAATTCAATACTGATGGAGAGACATAGCTTCGCTGAGCCCTGATTTGAGCTTTTATCTCAGGTTTTATTTTATTTCATCTGAGTTTGTAATCTGTTTACAAAACCTTTTCTAGTGGTCTGGTAGAAAGAGGGTTGGACTAGAAGCAGAAGATCAAGGCTCTCCTCTGGTTTCCTGGCCTTAGGCAAATCACTTAACCTTTCAGTGCCATAGTCACCTCATCTATCAATTGTGGATAATAATACTTGTCCTTTCTACTGCATGGGGGTCATTGTAATGATCAAACAGGGTAATAGATGTGAAATCCCTTCAAAAAGGTAACAGTTCTATAGAAATGCAAAGTGTTTTGGGGGTAGAAATTGTGGAATCAGGCCCTTGCTTTTCACTGAGGCTCTAATAGTAGCCAACAGTTAGGTTGTAGGTTTTTGATAGACTTCAACTTCAACCAGGACATTGTTTCATTGTAATGAAAACTGTAAACGCTCCGTATGGGTTTCCGCCAATAGTTTTAATTTAGGGTGGGAGGAAAGAGAACAAGAAGGATGGCATGATTAACAGAGCGTTGCATTCCAACCAGCAGAGTAGGAAAAGTCAATTTCCCATTGACTTCCCATTAACTTATGTGGGAGTCTTTGTGTACTGAGAATTTAGAGCTGAACTCATCAGTACTTGAAAGGCAGAGTAGGATTGTCTTTGGAAAGGTCTAGCACTAGTATTGATAGATTGGCTAACTCTCTTGAGAATGTGACATTCTTATTTTTAGAAAACACATGCTCACAGATGGGTTCTGGTTTTCTCATATACATCCGTGACAGAGAACCAAACTACCCGTACATAAAAGATATGTACTTTTTAAAGGATCTTAACAAATTGTGCTTTTTTGAGAAATGATAGTGCAGTGTATGTGATGATAGTGATCTAAATGCTTGAGATGATGAGTAGAATAGAAGGAATAAAATTTAGGCAGAAAGGAGACCGTTTGGGAAGGAAAGGAAAATGTGATTTTAACAGCTTGCTCATCCTTAAAAAGCAAGGCCCATTCATAATGGGCTGACTCCATTGGAAATCCCTAAGGTGATTTTTCAGAGCTCCATTCGCCTCTCAAAAGAAAGTCATACCTATTGTAAGAAAGACCCCTCATCCCAGACTTCCTGTCTCCATTCCCAGAGAGTCCTGCCTAAAATTTTTTTCACTTTTTTTTTTAAGACTCCAAGGTTGGGAGACCAATATCCCATGCTGCCCCAGGTTCCCTATTTCCCATCCTGGACCCCTGAGCCAGCCCTTTCCAGATGTGATATAAAAAGGATGGAGAAAGCCGGGCGTGGTGGCGCACGCTTGTAATCCCAGCATTCGGGAGGCTGAGACCGGAGGATCCGGGTTCGCGGCCAGCCTCAGCTACCTAGTGAGGCCCTCCGCAACTTAGTGAGACTCGGTTTCAAAATAAAAGAATAAAAAATAGGGCTGGGGGTGTAGCTCGGAGGTAGAATGCCCCTGAGTTCAATCCCCAGTACCACAAAAAAAAAAAAAAAAAAAAAAAAAAAAAAAAAAAAAAAAAAAAAAAAAAAAAAGAAACATGCCCAAGGTCTTAGAGCTATTTTGGAAATACAGTACCTAAGCTCAGCCTCTCCTAATGCCAAAACCCATGCTCACTGTTTGACACAGTCTTGATCCCATCCACCTGCTTGCAGATTCCTGTGTCATCACCAATATTAAGTTCCGAATGATTGTGTTTATATAACACCTTAGTTGTAATATCTTAGTTGTAATATATTCCTTATGACTTAAGTTTATTTTTTCAAATGGAGTGTTTAATTATTTTTTGTGTTGTAGAATAATATTAGTCATGATTATATAACCTTACATGTTCTTTAACTTAGAAGATCCTCAATATTTCTTGAGAGGTACTTTTCAGTCTAAAAAGATCATATAGCTCACTTATTCCCAAATGATTGGATTTTATGAATGAATCAGTTTTTAATTTTCAGTTTGGGGGACCAACATAGGCATGGTAACTTAATTTTGCCAAAGGGAAACATTAATAAAATACTTTAAATTAATAAAATAAGTAAACTAATAAAAATGACCTATTACCATTATTTTATTAAAAATAAAAATAGTGATATTAATTTAAAGAGTAAAACAATGGGTAGGGCATAATCTCAAAAGTAAAGATGATTATTTCTTTAAAATATGTATTTGTTTTATGTAAAACCACATTATTCTTGTTTTTTCTTAGTTGGCTGTGGATGGGTAAAAATTTTGTTATAAATTGGCACTGCTGGTTGTGGTGGCACATGCCTACAATCCCGATACTTAGGAGCTGAGACAGGAGGATCACAGGTTCAAGACCAGTCTCAGGAATTTAGCAAGACCTTCAGCAACTTAGTGAGACCCTGTTTCAAAATAAAATAAGGCAGGGGGTATACCTTAGAGGTAGAATGTTCCTGGGTTCAATCCCCAGTACTACACACACACAAAATAAAAATAGCACTGGTCCATGGATTATGTTCTGACTGGTTGGGTCTAGATTTTCTCATTAATTCATCTAACAAAAATTTATAGATGAGAACCTGAACCTCCACCCCCAAATTTTAATATACTTGAGGTGGAACTCCACTTTTCCAATGCTGTTTCAGTAAATTTTTTTTTTTTTTTGGCTGTGCTGAGTATTTAACCTAGGGCCTCAGATGTACTCAGGCAGGCAAGCAGTCTTCCACTTAGCAAGATATTTTGAAGTGAAAATGAAAATAACTCTGAGAACATGTTTTAATTCACTTAAAATTTAAATGAATTTCCTTTTCTTCCTTTCTCTTGCGGTTGCCCATGCCACTATATAACCTTTGTTTATATAGTCAAGTCAGACTCTTAATAAACATTTAAAAGGTAGAGAGGAGTTCACAAAAAGCAAGATTGTTTGGCTGTCATTTTGACCTTTCTTGGTTCTTATAGTTGGAAATATCTTTGGGGTTCAGTTTTGTCATAGAGAACCATTGGACCTAAATTCATTATAGATTTTGGTAGGTAGTCTTCATGAGTATCAACCTGTTAAAAATTTGCATTGATTTTTGTCTTTTAGGCTCATTTGGCCTTAAAAAAGTTTGATACCTGGAATTGTTATAGTGGCATGGGGAGGGTACTGATAGAAGCCCGTATTTTTATTATAAAAATAAAACAGCTTAGATTTTCATAAGGAATTCACTAAGTTGGTGGTTGCCTTAGTATTTCTTTAAAAGCCGTAAGGGTGAAAGCAAAAGTAGAGACTTTTTTTTTTAAACATTAATCCCTTAGTCATTCTTTTTCTTTCATTACAAAGGCTAAGTAAATAAACAGCCTAGATCTCTTCATAAGAATTTTTTAAAAAATTGCAACATATAAGTTGAAACTTGCAGAATTACTTTTTACCCCCCCTTGGATGCAAGCAAGCATTTTCTTAGCTTTGGGCCAACTCAATTGTAAGTTTTTATCAGTAATTTAAATCGATTTTTGTATTAGGCTTGAAAATGTTGCCTTTTTAATTGAAAACTTATCAATTATTTAAATCACTAGCAGCCTGAGGCTGTTAATTTTATGAGTGCTATAATAATGGCATACAGTGGTTTTTGATACATGTGACACGTGGAATATCATTGTGGTAAGGATTTGTCATGACAATAGGTTGTTGTGCACTGTTAAATAATAACCAACATATTAAACCAAAGTCTGTTGTCACTTAGTTCCATTTTATGTAAGTTATTTAGAAGTTGTATTCTTTTCTTCATTCAATATATTTTTAAGAGATAATGAGAAGAAAACAAAGCTATAATAAATTGTCTTTTAAGAAAATGTAAAGTAATTTGGTCTCCAAGGAGATATTTAATGTATTGAAAGAATTCAGCAGCCAAGTGTTATTACAGCACCATTGTGATAGCTCTCTGCTTTTTGTTATGAGTTTGTGTTAATCAACAATCTGTTTTTATAGCGTAGTTTCTTGTAAGTTATGTTGTTAGAATATTCTACTTCTGGGATCATGGCTTTTCCTCTGACACTATTGTATCTTTTTAATTCCTCCATAAAGTATTTTTTTAATTAGAATTTGAAATGCTTTATTAGAAAAAAATATATAGAACCCACATATTCTGAAAACTAAATACCTGATAATTGCTAATTATTTAAAGGACCCTGTTAAATATTCCTTTAATGTAGTTTAAATTTTTTTGTTTTTGTTCTTGCTTCCCCTCTCATTTTCTAGAAAGATTGAAAATATTTCTCTGCTTTTCTGTTCTGATCTTTTTGTATTTGTTGTGTGGTAGTGCTTTTTTTGTGGGGGGAGGGAGGTGGTATTGGGGATTGAACCCAGGACATTCTACCTCCGAGTTACACCCCCAGTCCTCTTTTAAAATTATTATTATTATTTGAAATAGGGTCTCATTAAGTTGCTGACAGCCTCACTTAATTGCTTCGAACCTGCAATCCTCCTATCTCAGCCTCCCAAGTACTGGGATTATAAGTGTACACCACCCAGCTGTGGTAGTGCTTTTGAGGCCCACTTCTGGGAGGGGGAATGGTTAGTTTGTCCCTAATTCAATGCAGTGATCGTCCATTGAGGAGTTCAACAGTACATCTTGCTTTTATAAATGGATTCATATTTGTTTCTGATAAATCCTGTGTCTAGTAAAGGATTTTTTTCACCATGATATTGAGAGTTTTGTATGAATAGAACACAGTATTAACAAGAATAATTTTCTTCATTTTTGCCCATTCTCTCTCTTTATACCATTTCCCCACATTGCCAGAAGAGTATGGGATGAGTTTTACTGTAATACTTCCCATTATGGCAGAGACCTTGTCTTTTAAAGGAGAGTGAGTATTCCCTTTGGTATACTTAACCAGTGTACCTTGTTAGACATTGGGTACCATATGGGAAAAGTGCTTTTGACCTGTAAATTGGACTGTGATTAGCTTTATTCTAGTATGCATAACTTGGAGATTACCTCTGAAATCATGCAGTTACTCAACAAGAGTTGGAAGGTAACCTTACAGATCTTGTCTACCTCTTTCATTTTATAGATAAATACATTGTCTCCATGTAAGACCCAATTCAGAGATGAGTTGGAGGCCATGTGGCTATAATGGGAGGCCTAGACACAGACTCCCTATTTCTTTACTGCTGCCTGTTTTAAGTCAGGTTTTTATTTTGTTATCTATTAAGAGTTTGCTGAAGAAGCTTTGCAAATATTACTTTTTTCCTGATTCTATGAAATAATGATTTTTACTAGAATGTCCACGTACCTAAGTTTAAACAAGAATGTAAAAAATACTCTCTGGGTTTCTGAAGTTTTAAAAATCTCATCATTATCTGGAAGGCCAAGTTTTACCACAATTTTTTTTGACCATTTAGGTGTTGAATGTTTTAACAACCCCAGGGCCTTTGTTATCAGGAAGTTTTCCAGCAAAAAGACTGGACGCTGAATTTCCACATGGTGCTTTTATATGTGCCCTATGTTCAACAGGTGGCAAAATCAGCTTGGCCTTCAGTGAATGGTTAGTTTGTCCCTAATTCAATGCAGTTTATCTATAAACACAATGGAATTTTACTCAGCCATAAAGATGGCTGGAACTAGAGAATATTCTGCTATATCAGCCAGTCTCAGAAAGTCAAGGGTTGTATGTTTTCTCTCATATGTGGAAGCTAGAGAGGAAATAGTGAACAAAAAGGATTTCAGATAAATTAGGAGACAGACCAGTAGAATAGTGGACAGAGAGGGGAGGGGAGAGAAAAGGGAAAAAAGCATAATTGAGGAAGAAAGCTATTAAAATAATGCCATGTCCATATAAGAAGGTATCACTACCAATCTCACTAACATGTACGGGTGGGGGATGGGACGTGGAAGGAAATCCACCAAGTGATATGTGCATATATCTTTGTATCACATTGAACCTCATTATGATGTATAATTACAGTGCTCCAATTAAAGTATTAAAACAAAAACCCCAGTTTATCTGAACAACTAATAATACAGTACATTCTTCAGGCAAGGTGGAGAAATGATGAAAAAAGCAGGAAAGGGAAACAAAAAAAAATTTGGTTTGGAAATTATTTTGTTTATTTACTCAAATACTAACATGTGCCAAGCCATAGTAAAGTTTTTGTTTTCTTTTCTCATTCTAGTCAAAGAATAAAACTTATTTCCAGAGGTAGATTATTTTAGCTTTCTTTTTTTTTTTTTTTTTTGTGGTACTGGAGATTGAACTCAGGGGCATTCTACCTCTGAGCTACACCCCTAGCCCCCTATTTTTAAATTCTTTATTTTGAAACAGGGTCTCACTAAGTTGCAGAGGGCCTCACTAGGTAGCTGAGGCTGGCCGTGAACCCGGATCCTCCAGTCTCAGCCTCCCAAATGCTGGGATTACAAGCATGTGCCACCACGCCCGGCTTTATTTTAGCTTTCTTCTCTGTGTTGTCTGGGACATTTGGATGTCCTTGAAATAGTTATAAAAATAGAGTGGCTTGAGCAGGGCTTGGTGGCACAAGCCTGTTAATCCCAGGACTTGAGAGGTTGAGATATGAGGATCGCAGGTTCAAGGCTAGCCTCAGCAACTTAGCAAGGCCCCCAGCAACTTGGTGAGACCGTGTTTCAAAATTAAAAATTATAAAAGGGCTGGGGTGTAGCTCAGAGGTAAGAATGCCCCTGAGTTTAATCTTCAGTACCACATACACACAAAAGAATGGTTTCTTATTTAGCTCCTATTGTGAAATATCTTGGTGTATGTTTGGTGAGGAGGAGCAGAAACATACTCAGATTTTCATAAACAAAGGATTTATTATGTAGCTTTTAGAAGCAAAGGAAAAGCACAAGCAGGCCCAAGCCCAGGTGGCACTAGAGCACTCCAGGGACTTCCAGGACAGGAACTTTGAACCACCAGTGTTTTGTCAGTGATGTGTTTCTGCTCTCAGTTCAGCTCCATCTCTGTGGAGGGCTCAACAAAGCCTTTTTATAAAAGAATGTTCCATTTTGTCTGCTATCTCTATGACTTGATGGTCCTGTTTTATTTAAGTGGAAGGTTCCCTGAAGCTGCTCTTTAAACTTCCACTTTAGAAGAATAGCAGAATTGCTGCAGCCCAGAAATCAGGTTAAATGTCAGTGTAAACATTGCCCCAAACTAACAGTGGCGAAGACTCTGAAAGCTTTAGTGGAAAGGATCCCATAAGTCTTGGACCCGTAGCTCTATACAAAGTTAACTCCTACTGCCAATGCACATTACCTTAAACTTAGCCAAGTCAAATTTCATCTGCTTTTGGCTGCCCAAACTTCTATTAAGACCATCTGGAGCTCCCTAAAGTTCTTTATGGTTTTACTATCCAAAATAAAAGTGTCATTGTTAAATTTGGCCAACTTGCTGTCATTTTCACTTCCAAATCCTTAATAAATACATCTAAACCAGTAACATTGGCTTACAAACAGAGGCCCAGAGTTGTTCCCTGTTGACCCTTCACTGGAAGGCGTTCACTGTGATTTTTCTTTCTCATGTGATCAGTCAATGACCACATCTGGACCCTTGGTCTGGAGCCATTAAGGAAGAGTTGTGCACACTGTAGTCTCCTTGAGGCAGGGACACTGACTTATTAGGGAGCTGGTGGACCTGAAGCCAGGTAAGTAAATGTGGCTGCTAATTGTGTATGTAGAGTAGATTGGCTTCGTGTATAATTGCTGACTAGTGGGGCAGTTATGTGTTTTGTGAGAGATTAGCATCACAGAGGAAAAGCCACTTAGTGTAAAGTACAGGAAGTCATTGAAAGAAGATATAACTGAGGACACATCTGAGTAGTGTTGTAATCAAATTTGTAGCCATTTGACAAGAGTTACCATTGTTGGGTTGTTCACTGGGAAAAGTAATAAATTAACTATGGACTGCAAATAATTGGTTAGCTTATTGATTATTGCTGTAATTACTGACTGACCTACATATAATGGGGTATGCTTGCAGTATTGACAAAACAGGAATTTGAAAATTTTATCATTAGTAGGAAAAAACCAGCATGCGTATTCCTTAGTAAACTATTCCACCAATTTTGTTGTCTATTAGAAGGCACATTAAGAAGAGATGTAGGAAACTATCCTGTTATAAATGTATGGAAGAATACTAAAGAGGCTTGAAATGTTCTTTGTCTGTAAGTAGGAAGGTATGAGCAATGAGTGAAATTCCTAGGTCTGTGGCAGTCCCTCTCTGCCTCCTTCCTGTATACATTTGTGTTATATCCCTGTTATGTGCTAGGCACAGTATAGGAGTTATTTTCAAAGGTTTTAGAAGCATGTCCTTTTTGAAAATATGAGTTGTTTATTATTTTCTCAGAAAACTCACAAAAGGCAATATTACACATATAATTTTAGGAGCTTCAAAGATCTCCTAAAGTCCATAGAGACCCCAGGCTAAATGTTGGCCATAAGAAAATATATAAGGCATGGTCCTTGCTTTTGAGGAGCTCCTAGAAGAGAAACAAACTGTGTTTTTCATAATATCTGATTACTTTATTTGATGATTTATAAAACTGTAGTGATTGAACTACCCCTTTTCTTCCGTATGCTTTTGCTTGAAGATGTGATTCATAGTGCTATGCCCTGATTCAAGATTTTTCTCAAGTATTTTAAGAAGGTTTCCTGTACAACAACTCCTTGAATTTATTTATTTATTTTTCTGGTACTGGGGATTGAACCTAGAGACATTCTACCTGCAAGCTATACCCCAAGCACTTTTTATTTTGAAACATTATAAGGCAAGCATGGTAGGTGCTTTTCTAGTATTACAACAGAGGGTACTGAGGCACAAACATTTGCATGCCTTTCTCTAGGTTACCTAGCTAGTACATACAGAGCATGACCTGAGACCACTTGCTTGCTGATTTGCTCATTCCCCTGTACGGCCAGTTTCCACACATCAAATGCTTCCTGCACAGTGGTCTCCAGCCAAGTGCTATACTAGGTGACCAGGTGCAGTGGGCTCATGGTTCATGCCCACCAGGACCTCATGGTCCTGTTGGGAGAGTCACAACTAGAAGAGCTCATTATTACCGGGCAGTGATAAATGATAAAATATGCTTAAGCATTAGGTGCTCTGTGAACACAAGAGAACACCTGATCTAGCTTTGGGGACAGATAAGGATTCTTAGAGGGCAGAGTAAAGAACTGGGAAGGATGTTCTGGGCAAGAGGGGATGCTGTAGTTAAAGGCTCGGAAGTTGCAGATGCCTGGTCGTTTCAGAAGGTGCTGCCTGCAGTTTGGTCTGTTTGGACAGTGGAGAGGGAGGCTGTGATGAGGCTGTGGAGAAAGGTGGGCCAGATTGGGGAGGGCCTTAGCTTGAGGGTATGGGGAATGGCATGTCTATATCTCATCTCCCTGAAGAGTGGCTTGGGGGAGAAAAATTCTGAAGCACCCAAGTCACTTAGGAGGCTGTTTCATGTGAAAGACAGTAGTGGCCACAGGACTAGCGAGAAGTGGACGGATTAGGGAAGTGAGGGAAGATGTCAAGTTAATAAAACCTGGTGATGGAGCCAGGAGTGGTGGTGCACTCTTGTAATCTTGGGAGGCTGAGACAGGAGGATAGTAGGTTCACCACCAGCCTCAGCAACTTAGTGAGACTCTTCACAATTTACCAAGGCCCTGTTTTAAAACAAAAAAATGAAATAGGGCTGGAGGTGTGGCTCAGAGATAGAATGCCTCTGGGTTTAATCCCCAGCACTACAAACAAAACAAAAAAACCTGGTGATGGAATGTGGGGAAGAAGGAAAGAGATGGCCTGGATTACATTGATTTTCAGTTTGGAAAACTGGGTGATAGAGATGGCTTTTGCTGCCATAGCAAACCAGGCAGTGAAAGGCCAGTTCAGGATGTTGAGGAGGGATGTGAGAGGCAGGGGATTCAGTTTCAGACCTGTTAAACTGGAGGAGGCTCTAGACAACCAATTGGATGTGTTCCGAATCTTAGGAGAGAAATCTGGGCTGGAAATAAAGATTTGTGATTCATCAGCTCCTAATTAGTCTCAATGACTCCTTTGGTAGTTGAAACCTTTGAAGTGGTGGAAGTAACTCAAGGAGAGTATGTAATGAGAAGAGAAGGTCGGTGAAGAACTGTAGAGAACTCAGCACTTAAAGGAGAGCAGGCAGAGGGCCACTCGCAGGAACCCTAGTGCAGCGGCTGGAGAGATGGGTGGGAAGCTTGGGGCGGGAAGGCAGAGTGAGAGGCTTTGTGATGCTGCCCTGGCTGGAGGACCCGGCTGAACCCACACAGGGTACCAGTGACTAAGCCAACGCTCTCCACCGGCTCAGCAGTCTATTTATTTAGTTAAATGTTTGAGGAATGAGAAATATGAGATCACCCGCATCGTAACTCTCAAATAGCAAACATACATTTTATGTTCTGAGTATATGGAGTTTTGTTGTTGTTTGCTGGTAAACTGTTTGTATTCACCGGTAAACCATTTGCTTCATCCATTAAGTAGAGGTGATGATACTCCCAGAATAGGATAGGGGTATGAGGAAATTGAATGGTTAATTAGATATGGAGCATTAAGCCTCACACACACAGGTATTCAGGGAGCGAGAGTTGTTTCTCTTTTGTCTCTTTCTCATCTCTCTCTCTCTTTCTCTTTGTGGTGTTGTTAATCGAACCCAGGGCCTTATGCATGTTAGGCAAGCACCCTACCACTGAGCTACATCCTTAGCCCTAGAGAACTTACACCTTGTAAAATTAAACTGTGTTGTTTTGGAACTCAAGTTTTTTATATGGCAGATTCCCATGAAGAAAAAAATTAATCATTATTGAATTATGCTGTTATAATTAGAATCAGGATCATAACAAATAGAAACACTGTTTGATAGACTTGCAAACAAAACAAAGCCAAAAACTGTACTTGTTATCCCCTTGTTGAATCTGGCCTTCTGTTTGAAATTAATTAGATTTTAGGATAACCATGCTAAACTTTGTCACATCCTTATTAAAGTTGTTTAAGAATTTGAAGAACATCTCAGAGGGACTCTGAAACTAATCTGTGTCTAGTACTGGAGATTCCATTAGCAATCACAAAACTGATTAATCTTTTACCCAGTTAGCTTATTGATTATTGCTGCAATTACTACATGTAATTGATTATGCAAGGGATAGCAGCAGAAAACACATTTTATAACTGTTGCTCATGTATTCGGTTTGAGCACAGTATTTTGTACTTTATATATTCACTTTCATTTTTCAAATGTTGGAACACTTCTAAGATAGAAAGCACTCTTCTTTAATATTGTTTCAATATTAGAAAATTCACTTTTTTCACTTTTTAATTTCTAACTAATATTGCATTACAGTTTACAAAGTGCCTTCTAATTCTAATGCTGCAATTCAATTTTTGAGCCACAGAGTAACCCTATGTAATAATCAGGGTAGATATATATATATATATATATATATATATATATATATATATACACACATACTCTTATTGCAGAAAGCTAATGTTCAGTAAGGTTAAATGATTTCCTAAAGGCTGTACAAGTTCATGAGTGGTAGAATCAAATTCAAACCCATTTCATTCAGTGTTTACTGAACACCTACTATGTGCAAAACTTCATGTTGGGTAAGAAAAGAGAAGATTACAGGGTTATGATAAAGAAGTTGTTTGGATAACTTCATTTTGTAGCCCCATTACTGTTGATGGTCATTTCGTTACTTTTCTGTCCAAGCCATGTTAAATATCTTGGCATATAAGATTTAGTTTTTTTGTTGCTATTGTATGTTTTTCCTTTTGTTTTGGCTAGCGTCTTCGTCTTCACAAATTATTTTATCATTATTTAAAACCAAATCAGAGAGAGTCTCTTTAAAGGAAGAATGTATTAAAAAGACACAGAGAAGATCAAGGTCTGAGAGTGGCTTGCTTTGCAGTTTATTACTTGGTGTCTTACTCTTTTCTTATGTGAATCTTATACCAGTCTTCTGGGTCGATACCCAATCTTCATTTATAACTCAGCAAACTGAGGCACAGTAGCATGGCCTCCCTGGGATCACATGTTAGGAGATGGCTAATGAGAGACTGCAGGGGTTGAGCCCTCTCAGTCTTCTAAGTGCCTTGTTCACCCTACTGGGTAGCATTGGCCTGGTGGCCCTGCAGGACTGCTCTATGTCAGAAGGTACCAGATATCTGCAAGTTTTATCCTTGTTGCTGGGAGTACTATATACCCAGCGGCCTGAGCTTTGGAGCCTAGCGCCTTGTTGCTGTCCACCTGGCCCTCAGCAGTCCTGCTTCTCAGAGGTCAGTCGCATACACATTGTCCTTGATGGTGAATTACTTTGCTCGGTGGAACACAAGATTCTTCATTAATACAAACACAGAGTTGTAAAAAAGAAAAAAACAAAACCTAACTAACTGCTTTGGAGAAACTGATTACATACTAAATATCATTACCATGATTATGTGAATCATATTACAAAGAGGTGCATATAGATGGCTTAAAAATTCTCATAAGGATTACAGAAGTACTTGTAGTTTGCCAGTTGATTTGCCACAGATCTAAAGTGAAAGGGAAACTGTTTTTATTTATTTATTTTGTGAGGTAAATAAATAAAGCTGGAAAACAGGTCAATTTCATGCATGCAAGGTTTTATAGTAGAAAAAAAACGCATTGCACCTATCCTGACCCTTTACATTTGAGGTTATTTGTTTTCAAACTTGACCTCAAGCACAAGTCTCAGACAACCCTATAATTAATTTGTTAGATAAAGCATAAGGATATTTTATTTGTTTGGTTTTCTAGAACTATGACGAAGTGGTAACTGAAATTACTAACCTATTGTACATAGCAGTTAATTAAAGAAAAGTATTAACTATAGGAGAACACCGCCACTGCTGTTGTCTTGTATCAGTATAAAAAGGCAGTAATTTTTTTGACAGCCACTGATTGGAAAGTTGCTTGCAGCCCTCCAGAAGCAAGGGGGTACATGCTGTGGATCAATAACCGGCAAATTTCCCATTAAAAAGAATACCTGAGCAATGTTCCAAATAGCCACTGGCATCTTAATTTTCCATGGAAACCTCAAATACTTGTGTGCTGAGGACAAGTCATTTTCGGACAATTTTTCCAGACTACTTGTTAACAGTTATTGCTGTCCCAAAAGGTTGACAGCCTACATGATTGATATTTCACTTACTTGTCATCACTGTTTGAGTGATGGCGAGTGCTGTATTTCTGTGGTTTTGAGGAACAGTCTCCTGAAAGACATTGCTTTCATATGTATTCCAGAGAGTGTATTGCACATGTTTATGCTGTATGTATATAAGTGTTTAGGTCCTTGGAAGGAGAGGATCGCTTTCCTTTACAATTTGAAAACCTTTGGAGAGCAGGGCACACTTAACATCAGCCCACAGCTATCAGAAATTCACCTTTATCTTATTTGTTACTAGGGCAAAATTAGACTTGGTAACTTGGGATTCCTAAGAAAATTATATAGAATTTTACACCTTCCCTTTGTTTTTTTAAATTTTTTTTATTGGTGCATTGTAATCATACATCTTTGTGAGGTACAAGCTGGTAAAGACATACATGCACACAGCTCCCCTTTATTTCTAAGGAAAAAATCTGATCTTGTAATAATTTTAATGGATGTAAAACAATAGGAAGATACATATTTTTGAAAAAGGTATATTTAGAACATAAGAAAATAATGATAATCAGGGAGGAATTTCTTGAAAATGTGGCAAATAATATGTTTTTAATATTGAAACAGCAAGGATGAGCCAGGTGTGGTAGCATAACCTGGAATCCCAGTACTTGGGAGACTGAGACAGGAAGATCTTAGGTTAGAGGCCAGCCTCCCAACTTAATGAGACCCTGTTTCAAAATGGAAAATAAAGTAGGACTAAGGGTATAGCTCAGAGGTAGAATGGTCCTAGGTTTAATCCTTTAATACCCACCCACCCCCCAAAAAAGGCAAGGATGAAAGAGGTGTTTTGTTGTTGTTGTTCTTGGTGTTGTTCTCCTCCTCCTCCTCCTCTTCTTCTTCTTCTTCTTTTTTTTTTTTTTTTTTTTTTGTGGTACTAAGGGTTGAACCTGGGCATTTTACCTCCAAGCTATAGGACCCCTAGTCCTATTTTTTATTCTTCATTTTGAAACAGGGTCTCACTAACTTGTGGAGGGCCCTCACTAAGTAGCTGAGGCTGACGGCAAACCTGGATCCTCTGTCTCAGTCTCCCAAGTACTGGGATTACAAGTTACAAGTGTGTGCCACCACGCCCAGCTTGTTGTTGTTCTTTTTTTTTCAATTCTCTCTAAGTTTCCATGTGCTGGCCTCCAATCTAATGTGCAAGCCTCCCATCTCAGCCTCCCAAGTACTAGGATTATAGGCATGTACTACTTTGCCCAGCAGGAATTCTCTTTAACAGCCCCTCAAAACACAAAATCAATGGTTTTCATCATTGATATTTCCAAGAACATCAGAAGGTATCTCCAGGTTAGGTGGACATGTGCTCACTAGTTAGTGTACTTAGGAAAATAGGAATCAGACCATAGTACTAGTACGGACTGCTTTATGATTTGTGTTTATGAAGGATAGTAGAAGCTTTTCTACTTAGGACCTTATTTTTTGTGCCCAGAACTTTATAGTGAAATTTGATCTATTCTAAAGTGTTTATGAGGTATGTTTTCTTGAAACTAGGCTGCCTTTTTACCATATTAATCCTATCATCCTTGGGTGTCCTGTCTTATTTCTGGTTCTGTGACTTAGATTCCCGCTACCTGTGTGTTTATATGCAAATATGTGTAATGTGTGATTAACTTGCCTGTAGGTCCAAGGCATATGTGAAGCCTCTTCATTTTGCTTTGCAAAATCCAGGGGGAAGGGATAAGAGGCAATTAGAGAAGTTTCTATTAAAGTGCTTTGTGTCATTCTAAATGTACACCATTTAAAATGCTTCTTAAGTCAAATACTAATAGGTAGACTTAATCAATACTTTTATTTCTAAAGGTAAATGGTAGTGTGGGGAATAGAAATATACTGGACTTTCAATCCAGAATATATTCATTGTAGTCATTTTGATGTATGAATAAAGGAAAGTATTCTCAAGGCTGATATGTGTATACCAGCAATTTACAAAAGTAATATGAATTAAACAACCCATAAGTGTCTGTTCCAGTATTCATACATTACTGAGTAATCTCTTTGTATAATCTCTTTGCAGTATTATTCCACAGTAATGGAACAGCAAGTAAATGGACAGTTAATAGAGCCTCTGCAGATATTTCCAAGAGGTAATGTTGAACAAATTCTAATCAACAATGATTATTTCAGTAAACTGTTTCATCAACAGTTATGTTTTCCAAAGGTTTAAATGCACATAACATGATGTTTAGCTCTTAATTTGAAAAAAACAAAAGAAGTATTCATTATCATGGGGATTGCAGGCTATATTATAGTTATAGCAGATAAAATATCTAATTTACTAGAGTAAATTAAACTAACTAGATTGTTTTTTGTTTTTGAAGTGCATACTTACATTCGCTTAAAGAACTCTTTGGGGGTCCACATGGTTTCTAAACCAAGGCAAATGAATGACTATAATTCTGGACATTTATAAATTGTGGCTCTTGATGGTGGCCAAAATTGCTATTGAGGAGAAAGCTTTCAGCTAGCACAGACGCTAAATGCACAGAGGGATTTTAAGAGAGAAATTTGGGTAGAATCTTTGGTGCTTGGTTTTGGGGGAAGTACATTCTAAATAATGGAAAATCTTCTTAAATGGGAATTTGATTAAGTCTCTAAAATATGAATTACCTGATCACATAATTTTCTTTTTCCTTTTTAGATTTGTCAGTACTGTCCTTATATCAGATATGATCATTCAGCTGTATATAAATGTTCCCTCAGAATTTGAGTAATGGTGAAAAAGAACAGTTTAATTATATAAATCATTAAATCTTTCACCCATTTTACATTGCCCCACTTGGAATCCATGTTTTCTAACTAATGGAATAGATAAGGAAATTCTCTAAGTAACTCTTCTAGAAATAACTTAATTGAAATAATTAAAAGTTAAACTTACCTTCGTTAACTAATACTGTACAAATAATCATGGTATGAGTTTTCCAATTAAACATTCTAGACTTTCATTACCTGTAACTCTCCGAAGTTTGAATGGCTCAATTAGCCAGTAGGCTCCTGTTTGCAGTGATAAAGTCTCCAAAGGCAGCTGGCGTGGCCAGCCCATGAGAAGATCTGGATTCAAGAGCAATGCTGCTTTTAAACTAGTGCTTGTGTGGACAGCAGAATCAGGAGTGCTTACTGTGTAATTAATAATCATCTATTAAAATGTTAAGTGAATAAAATTGGGCTATTTAAGGCTAATGATCATTGGAATCAAGGATTATGATTAAACTGGTTCTCTTGTGTTTGAAGACTAAATACTGAATCAGAAAAGAAAGAGGGGGAGAGGAGAGAGGGAGAGAAAAAGAAATGTTGCCATTTCTGTGTATTAGACTACTAATCAGGATACAGATTATTTCATAATGTTTTTAGTGACTGGAGAATTTGGGCAAGTTTTGAAATTGTTTCTCCACAAGAATAGTTCTTTACAAGCTGAGAATTTCCATTAATTGCTTTAAAGCTCTGCTATAGTAAACCCAAGGACAGTATTCTGGAGAATTATAGTTTTAATGCTATGAGGCTTTGTTTTTCTTTTCAATGTAATACTTCTTTTCATCTGGAATCTGTTCAAGTTTGGATTGTTTTCTTTCATTTTATGGGCAGTCCTGTCCATTCATTGTGCTTCCCTCCCGTGGCAGTACCAACCTATTTAGACTTATGCTCTCTTCAGGCACCAGCATTGCTCTGTGCATCGTCATTTTGGTTTTTCCCAGCAGTTCTGCCTTTTAGGTGTTGTTACTTCCATTTTATGGATTAGATTGTTGAGGTTCAGAGAGGTTAAGTAATTTCAGAGTCACATCTTATAAGTGGTTAGTATACCTGTTTCAGTCAGGATTCTCACTGCTATGATCCAATATGTGACACACAAAACTTGAGAGGAAGGGAATTATTTCCTTATTGGTCTGGAGATTTCACTCTCTGTAGATAGACCTTTTCTGCTGGCTCCAAGCAGGAGTCAGAACTATAGGTCCTCAGGGCATGATAGCAGGAAGCAGAGAGAGGTAAGTTAGAGCTTGTGTCAACTCATGTCAGTAGAGGAGAGAGAAGAGAGATAGGAGCAAGAAGCTGTAGCAGCCTGCCCCAGAAACACTGTACCTAGCCACACCGCAGGGACCCCTCCCCAGGAACCAAGTCCTGCCTCCAATGTGGCCACTTTGTGTACCATATAAGATCTAGGGGACATTATAAATCCAGACTATAACACTCTGTCCCTAGCCCCTAAGGCCTCATGGCCATCCCACAATGCAAAACGCATTTAGTCCATCTCCAAGTTTTAATTGTTTTAAACTTGTTCAAAAGTCCAAAGTCTCCTTTGAAACTAAAGGCAAACCTTCAGCTGTGAGCCCCTGTAAAGACAAAACAACTTCACAACATACTTCCAACATACGACGGCACAGAGTTAAATGTGCATTCCAAAAGGGAGGAATAGGGGCATAGAAAGAAGGAATGGGACCAAAACAAGATTGAACTCCATCAGGGCAAAAGTTAGGTTGTACAGCTCCACTTTTGGCATCCAAGGCACACGGTAGTGAGATGTAATCTTCAAAAGGCCTGTGGCAAGCCAGGCGTGGTGGCACACGCTTGTAATCCCAGCATTCGGGAGGCTGAGACCGGAGGATCCGGGTTTGCGGCCAGCCTCAGCTACCTAGTGAGGCACTCCACAACTTAGTGAGACCCGGTTTCAAAATAAAGAATAAAAAATAGGGCTGGGGATGTAGCTCAGAGGTAGAATGCCCCTGAGTTCAATCCCTAGTACCAAAAAAAAAAAAAAAAAAAAAAGGCCTGTGGCCTGGTTGTTTGCAGTGGGTATTGTGGGTGCACTCCAGTCATCCTCCATTGCTGGAAACTGGTAGCTTGCTTTGGCAAATGTTCCACACTTCTGGCATTTCTTAATCTGGGGAGTTCTCATTGCAACTTTAGCTTTACCCTCACAGTCTTTTGGGCCTGCTTGCAGAGGTTCTGACCCTGCTACATGTTGCCTGGCCTCCCAGGCCTTCCTTTGAAATCTGGGGGAAGCCTCCATAACTCTTTTACTGCAGGAAAACCAGCATTACATGATCACCAGGGTTGACTGCCAGCACAGAAGGTAGTTATGCCCTCTTTAATCATGGTCGTTGGACCCTCCTCAAAGATGCTTTCTTTAATCAGCTGAGGAGAGAAGAGAGGGAGGAGGAGGACGCTGTAGCAGCCTGCCCCGGAAACACTGTACCTGGCCACAACCCCAGGGACCCATCCCAGCAGCCAAGTCCTGTCTCCAACATGGCTGCCTTGTCAACCACATGAGGTCTGGGAGACACTCTAAATCCAAACCATAACAGTACCCTTTGATAAGAATTTTGTTTGAATTGTGGGGTGTGGTGGTACACACCTGTAATCTCAGTACTTAGGAGGCTGAGACAGAGGATCACAGATTTGAGGCCAGCCTCAGTAACGTAGCAAGTCCCTCAGTAACTTAGTGAGACCCTATTTCAAAATAAAAGAATAGAGTTGAGGGTGTAGCTCAACAATAGAATGCCCCTGGGTTCAATCCCTAGTACCCTCTTCCAGAAAAAGAGTTTTGTTTAAATTATAAAGTGGAAAGGCATGTAAATTAAAATACAGCTGGTCCATACATGAGCGTAGTGTAGATGGTATGGTATAAGGGGGAGAGAAGAGTATAATGTGGGGAGAGTATACTGAAAAGAAGAAAATATAAGATATTATTGTTAGTGTCACATGGAATCACAACACAAAACCTACTAGACTGTAATAAATTATTATATATTGTCTTTCCAAGCTAAATTTAGAGACTTTAAAATATCAGAACTCAGCCGGGCGTGGTGGCGCACGCTTGTAATCCCAGCATTCGGGAGGCTGAGACCAGAGGATCCAGGTTCGCGGCCAGCCTCAGCTACCTAGTGAGGCACTCCGCAACTTAGTGAGACTCGGTTTCAAAATAAAGAATAAAAAATGGGGCTGGGGGTATAGCTCGGAGGTAGAATGCCCCTGAGTTCAATCCCCAGTACCG
>PVLC010011635.1:0-46494 GCA_004027655.1 Graphiurus murinus | reverse complement strand
ATTATGTGATTTTATATAGTGGTTTAAAAGCAAAGCAGAACTGAAATGATTTTTTTTTCCAGTTTCATGTATGGGGAATTGACTGACAAGAAGACCATTGAGAAAGTCAGGCAGACTTTTGACAACTACGAGTCAAATTGCTTTGAAGTTCTGCTGTACAAGAAAAACAGTAGGTATTTCTATTATCAACAAGATGAATGTTGTATTTTGGTAAATGGTATTTGAGCTACAATGTAGAGATGATGTAAAACTTTTCTTACTCCTTCTCTTGGCAAGGGGAGGGGTTGCTGGTGAAAATTAAATGACAAAATTAATAAATGATCCTACTTATGGAAAGTAACTTTTGACAAATGGAAGAAAAATATTGTGCATTGTACTTATTTAAAAGGTTTTATTATAAATTGTCAAATTATAGTTGTATGTATTTGTGAGGCACAAAGTGATGCTGTGATTTATTCATACAATGTAGAATATTTAAATTAAGCTAATTAATACATTACTTCAAATACTTGCTGTGGTGAGAACTTTTGAAACTCTAGGTGATGTTGAAGTATAAAATATGGTATTATTAAGTGTATTCACCACACTGTTCAACAGGTCTCACAAAGAGACATTTCTCTTGGGTAACTGAGGCTTTTGTAGTCTTTGATCATCTTTCCTTCATTTCCCCAACCTCCAAACCTCTAGTAGCCACTGTTCTGCTTTCTTCTTCTTGGAGCTTGATTGTTTTATTTTATTTTATTTTTTATTGATGCAGCGTAATCATCATCTTAATGAGGTATAAGCTGGTAGAGGCATACATGCACACATCACTCATTTAACCCTTCCCCAATTCCCACCCCATTCTCTTCTCCCTCCCCCTTCTCATGTTTGGCTTAGTGATTGACTTTGATATGTTTGTGAATGTACATCATGTGCACTATGGTGTTTCCCTCTACCCCCTCCCATCACCTTCAGTTAGGTCATCTTCTTTGCTCATCTAAGGTTTCTCCTTCTTCATTTAGAGTCTCTCTTATGACCCACTTTGTCCCTCACTTCCACATATTAGAGAGAGCATCTGATTTTCTACTTTTTGTGACTGACTAATCTCAATTAGCGTAATGTTTTCCAGTTCTACCCATTTCCCTACAAATGACATGATTGTTTTATATTACACTTAAGAATGAAAATGTGATATTTGTCTTTCTGTGCCTGGCTTATTTCACCCATACAATATTCTCCTATTGCCTCTCTATTATTGCAAAGAACAGAATTTCTTTCTCTGAAAGACTGAATAGTATTCCATTGTGCACATATATTCCATTTCTTTATCGTTTCATCTTGTGTAAGTATATTCCATTTCTTTATCAGTTCATCAGTTGATGGACATTTAGGTTGATTCCAGTATTGGCTATTGTTAATGGTGCTACAGTGAACATGGGAGTAGAGATATCTCTTTAATATGCTGATTTTTATCTTTTGGGTAAATACCCAGAAATGGGATTGCTGAATTATATGGTAGTTCTGTTTTAGAATGTCTAACATCACCTCCATGTAATTTTTCATAATGACTGTGCTAATTTACATTCACACCAGTAGTGGACAAGAGTTTTCCTTTCTCTATATCCTTGCTAATATTTACCGTTCATCTTTTTGATGATAGTCACATTCACCATTTTCTCATGCACCTATTCATCATTTGTATGTCTTCTTTTGAGAAATGTCTATTCAAGTCCTTTGCCTATTTTTAATTGGGTTATTTGATTTCTTTCTATAGAATCTCTCTCTTTTTTTAGTAACTACTTTCAAATGTATGGCTTGTAAATATTTCCTCTCAATCAGTAGGCTATTTCTAAATATGTGTGTGTGTGTGTGTGTGTGTGTGTGTGTGTGTGTGTGTGTGTGTATGTGTTAGCCAGGAAAATATTTGTAATTACTTATGATCAATATCCTATAACTATGTGATAGTAACTAAAAATGACAGAAATTAATTGATTTGGTTTTATGGTTAATGATACACATGGACACATGCCATTACCTTTCTATACTAATACAGGTAACATGACTGCGTGACAGCTAGTTGAGGTGAGTTTACTAATGGCCTTTTTATAGACTTAGACTCTCTCTCAAGGATAGCTAGAGGAAGTAGTCATTTCTGTGAAAACAGGTCATTCACCTCTGGTAAATTTCTGTTTTGTTTATTTAAACCACGTTAGTGATAGCTTGAAGTTTACATTTCCAAGTTTCCTTAAATCTAGTAAATTTGTGTTGATGGTTGTGAACTGTTTTCTCAGATAAGATTGGTACACAGCCCACTGTCCAGTATATAATCAAAAAACAATTTGTGATATGGATTATCAGAGTTTGAAGGAAAAAACTAACCAAACCAAAAAACCAATGAATGTGCTCAACAATCAAGTCCAACTTATAATGTGCTTTCTTTGAATAGTCACCTGCTTTTACCTCTTTGTGCTGCTTTTCAAAATATTCTTTCTTTCTTGCTGGGCGGCACACACTTGTAATCCCAGCATTTGGGAGACTGAGACCAGAGGATCTGGGTTTGTGGCCAGCCTCAGCTACCTAGTGAGGCACTCCACAACTTAGTGAGACCCTGTTTCAAAATGAAGAATAAAAAATAGGGCTGGGGGTATAGCTTGGAGATAGAATGGCTCTTAATTCAATCCCCAGTGCCACACAAAAAATTCTTTCTTTCTTGAACAATCACTTCATAAGATGGGTCAATTGATTTTGTGTTAAAGGTAAATAATAGCAGAGTTTATTATTGTCAGTGGCAGTTAATAGTTTACTAAATTCTTCCTAAACTTGAGAAACATTTCAACAGAAAACATTCATTTTGTGTTTAGTGCCTATTGGAACTTGTAGAGCATAATTGATTACCTCTATTTTCTGCAAGCCATTGTTCTCTATGGAATATATGGAATTAAAATTAGATTTTCTTTTCTATTTTTTTGTGGTGCTGGGGATTTAACTCAGGGGCATTTTACCTCTGAGCTAAACTCCCAGCCTTTTTTATTTTGAAACAGGATTTTGCTAGGTTGCTGAGGCTAGACTTGAACTGATCCTCCTATTTTACTCTCCAAGTACTAGGATTCCAGGCATGCACCACCACCAGACTATATTTTTATATTTTTCTTTTTTATTTATAAGCTAAAGAAGGGATAACAACAATCATAGACATTGCCTCAGAGCAGAGCATTTAATAATGGGAACATTTGTCTTTTGTGGTTTTACCTAAAGAATGTCTTATCTAACCTTATCTTTCCTTTTGGAATCAAGGCCAAAGAGATATTTCTGTTTGAAGTTGTAGCCCAGTGTCAGGCAGCTTGTCACCTAGAAAACAATCCACTCTGAATGACCAGCTCTTTCTTCTCTAAAGAAAAGACAGGCTGTAGGTGCTGAGTCTTTTTTAAAAAGTCCAAGTAAACATTGTTAACTTGTTGGAGACCCATATGCCAGAAACTCCTTTGTTTTTATGTAGATTTGTTAGCCTTTAAATGACTTAGATATATGCCCCATGTTTAGCAAATAAGGACACTCCATATTGACTAAGGACACCTACTTTAACATTTAAACAAAATAAACAAATATTTGCCTGAGTTTCAAACATCAAAGCCAGGTCCATAGTTTCTGAAAAAATACCTCAGTGAAATTCTTGTTTTTGTTTTTTACTTTAAATCACTTTACTAATAACTTGAAACTTACATTTCCAAAAGATTCCTTCCAGGGTAGTTTAGGTATATTGCTTTATGTTAATGGATTGAAATTAGCATCTGGTTCTTTTCAGATCACTATTTGTATATGCATAGCTGTCCACTTACAGCCCATAGGACATGTATTCCTTAGCACTGTGGATTAAAACTCTTGCCTCCTTTCTTGTCTCCTTTCTTTGTTCTGCTCAACATTCTGACTGATATAATCCAAATAACTGACCATACAATTCAGAGGAAAGGAGACTTATTTGATCACAGTTTTTTGGAGATTCTGGGTTCAGTCCATGTGAGGCCAGGGTCTACTGAGGTCAGGGCATGATGGTGGGAAGCAGAGAGAGGGAGAGGGCAAGGGCTTTGCTCTCACACCATGGAGGCTAGAAGTAAGAGAGCAAGCAAGCAAGGGGATTCAGAGATAAAAGCACAGCCCCTCAGGCCACATGTCTAGGGTTCCACTTTCTCTAGTCACACCCCACTAGCCTAAGTTGCCACCTACTGAATCCAATATAGTCTATATCCAATGATGAGATTATAACTCTCATCACTTAATTATATCAGCCGTGAGTATTAATGCATGAGCTCTTCAGAGAACATCCTATATCTAATCATAACAATCTGCATTGGGTTTTACTTTTGTTTACTTGCTTCAATGTAAAAGATAGATATTACCCATGTATTACAATGGAATTCTATTTAAAAGCAGCTTTAAAAAATCTTGTAGATGGTTAGTGGAAAGCTTTTGAATAGCAACTGAGAATAAGTGTATTCGTGTGACTTTTAAAAATGTTAGATAGAGAAATTCTCGTATTTGTACAAATCTTTTTTGGGGGGGATACCTGAATGCCAAGTCCTCCCAACACTTCCATTAAGCAATTAGGTTAAGCACTATTTTGCAAAGGGGGGAACAGAGGCATCTGATTTAATACAGCTCATGATTGACACTTCAGTTTGCAGCCTCTATTCCTTAGGCCCAGTGCTCTGACTACCAGCTGACTGTTTTCACTGAGGGGAAAGAAATAGTGGCTCTCGGCTGATGATTTAAAATTACCCTCTGTGTCCAGGAAGGCAGAATCATGACAGCTGGGATCACTCTGAGGAATCAATCCCAAAACACCACATTGAGTGTCCAGTGACAACAAACCTCTGTATCCAACCTATGCAGCCCCCACCCCTGAACCTCAAATCCAGAATATAAAGGGTAGGTCACCAGTGGTTTGGCAAATACTCAATCTACTTGGAGGAAGTCTGACCCTGTGGCTTGAAAAGTTGAAAAAAAAAAATCTACCTTGATATCTGAAAGCAGATTTTAAGACAGCCCTGTCTCTGCCAGAATTTGAAAAGTGGTTGTTTTTATAGGAAGGCATGAAATGAAACACCGTCTTTTTCTGTTCAGATTTCTAACAGACCTTGGAAAACGACTTATTTTTAGTGCCCTTTTCTCTTTGTTTATGACCCTCAGCCTCAAGCGCACTGTGTTGGAACAGCCACAGGCCGTGTGCATGCCTCGTCTGGGTCTAGTTATTTGTAAAACTGTGCACATCACTCACTGTTCCTGGACATGCTGTGTAAAATACAAAACAGAAAACAAAGAACAAGCCTCTCTGTAAGATGATGGGATTGTTTCCCAGGCCCCCGTCCATTCTGCAATTATTTTGGAAAGGGCCATGTTCTTCCATAGGCCTGCTGGGCTTACAAAAGACCTGGTTGCTAGAACTGAATATTCCCATAGAAATCTCCTCTGTCTAATTCTCATTCTCAAGCCTGGTCGTTGACTCACCTCATCTTGTCTAAATGGCAAGTTCCCCTCTCTGGTAGCATTGAATGACATATTTTTTGAATGCACGTATGAAAGTGCTTCTTCTTTGGTTTTCTCTTGGAGTTGCTAAGGCTATCTACTTTCATCTAAAGATTGTTAGTAGCTGTACATATTAGTCTCCAAAACCTAAAATGGGAAAACACCTTTACATCTTTAAGATTGAATATTTGGAGGAGTTTTATTGTACTATGGCTTGGTAAAAATATGATGAAAAATATGTCTTTATTTTGATGGAACAGTCTTTTGATGTTTTATCGCTTCATAGATAATTATACTTTGAAGGAATTTCTCATGCCTCTTCCTATTTATTATCTGCCATATCCCAGTTCCCAGTCAATCCACATTCTAAGCTTTGAATATTCTGGCAACTTTATTGTAGCCATTCTTTGAAGAATGTGGTAACAGGATCCAGTTTCATGCTCTGAGTGAGGGGTGTAGGAGCCAGAGGCTCATGAGCATACCTGGGATTCCCAAGGGCCAGGAACACATCTCTTTTTCCTTTAAAGTTTCCTTTAAGGTTGCTTTAGGTAGAGTTCTGTATACATAAGGTGCTCCGTCTGGCATGGGGATACAGTCAAAGCCATGGGGATGTCATAGAAATGTGTCTGACTGACTTAGAGAGTCCTGAGATGAAAGTGGCAGTTCAGATATTTCTCCAGGAGGTGTACTCATCAAAGCATCAGACATTGCTATTGCAGCTAACTGGAAACAGTTGTCAAAGTGACAAAAGAGACTCACGTAGGAGTGGTCACACTTGGCAAGACTGTCCAAGGAAGCTGGTGAGAGCAGCAGTGGTTCAGGGACCCAGACCTTCAGGTGGTGCTGGACTTAAGGAGCAAGACTGTTTATATTGTGAAATGACATTCTGCACTTCACATTAAAAATCTGTGTTGAAAAATATGTCTATTAAATTTGAACAACTGGTAGTTGACATCAAATTAAAGTTGCTGATTTTTTTTCCCAGCAGTGAACAGGCTGTCATTTTGGTGCTAATTCCTGGCATAGCCATTGGCAGCTGAAGGAAGGGGGGAGGCAGGAGAGCAAACCATTGTGTGGCTATGTTACACCACTGTCCCTTCTCTCTCTCTTACAGGGACCCCTGTTTGGTTCTATATGCAAATTGCACCAATAAGAAATGAACATGAGAAGGTGGTCTTGTTCCTGTGCACATTCAAGGATATTACGTTGTTCAAGCAGCCAATAGAGGATGATTCAACAAAAGGTAAGTTTTCAGAAGAATTACTACACCTATGTAAGAATTAGGCTGTTCCTAAGTCTCTCCTTCATCATATTCTGGCAAACTCCATTGGTTTAACTGAAAAAGAAAGATTGTTACCATGTGGCCCTTCTTTTGCTTCCCATTCACTATAGTAATTGCCCAGAATCTGTTTTATTTAGTCAGACCATTGGGATGGAAATAATATCCAAAGTTGAAATAATAGCTGGTTAACTGAAATTATAATAAGAGAAATTGGGATAAGACATAAGGAAGAAACTTCATAGAGCATTTTTTTTTTTAACCCTGTGATATGGAGGATTGAACCCAAGGAAGATGTTCTTTGGTCATGCATTTAGAAACAGGGTCTCACTAAGTTGCTGAGGGCCTTGCTAAATTGTTGAAGTTGGTCTTGAACCTGTGATTCTCTTGTCTCAGCCTCCCAAGTAGTGGGATTACAAGCATGTGCCACCATGTCTGGCTACATCATTAATTTTGATCAGTATAATTGGAGTTTCAATACTCAGTATCGTGGCAAGCTTTAGAGCCAGAAGACTATACAGCCTGTAGGATAATTTGGGTGCCCTGCTAGAGCTCTGTGATAAGCTGATTGAATCTTGTTGAATTTATTAGAATCTTATTAGTAGACTTTTTCACTTTACATATCAGCTTTTATTTATTCAGTTGTATATTCTCTTGAGAAGACACTACTAGACTACGTAGAGAATAATTTTGTCATTTAAAGAGTGGCTAGCAAAATGTAAACCTCCCAACTGCAGTCTTAGTGACTGTAACAACCTAAGAGACTGCTCTACCAACCTGTGGTGCATGTGCTCTTACCTCTTTCTCTGTAATTTATTCTTTCCAATTATGTTTATTTTATTTTTTTTATTAATTGGTGCATTGTAATCATACATCTTTGTTAGGTACAAGCTGAAAAAGGCATACGTGCACACATTTCTCATTTAACCCCTTCCCCAATTCCCGCCCCACTCCCTCCCCCTCCTTCCTCCTCAAGTTCAGTTTAGTGATTGACTTTGATATATTTGTGAAAGTACATCATGCACGTTAGGGTGCTCCCCCACCCTGGGCCATCACCTTCAGTTAAGTATTCTCTCCAATTATGTTTAGATTAGAAACTGGTGTCATATAAATGCAGCATTTCAAATACCCTGAGAAATAGTTTTTATAAAATGTTATTTTTAATAATCTCTTTGGAGACTAAGAATAAAATGCCTTCCTCTTTGCATTTGGCAAACATTGCCTTTTATTACTTCTTTAAAGGAAACTGGTGCAGAAGCTTTAAGCTTTCTAACTGTAATCATAATTATAGAAGAAATTTCATTAGTTTATTCCTTGTGTATGAGTTCATATATATAATACTATATCTTCTCAATTTCTGGTTAGTAAGACACAATAAAAGGAGAACTTTTATGGCATGCCAATCTCAAAATATGACATAGAATGATTTCTTTGTAAATATTTCTGAAACTGTGAAGTGTATTAAATAATCTCCTTGAAGATGAAATAAATTATTTAGTTTAGGATTCATACTACCTTTACACATTATTTCCTCTGTCTTTACACTTGGACTTACTGCCTGGGAAATCTAGGATACGTGTAAATGTTTTTGTTTTTAATAGAGTAGACTGCTAATAGTATTTAGGTTTAATCTTTACTTGTTTGTTTTGAAATTCATGGTACTTGTCCAAAAGTCAAAGAAGAAATATTTTTCTCAACCTCAGATGAACCATTCACTATATAAATCACATTCTTGGTCACAAAACATACTTTAACCAATTTAACAGAATAGAAATCTTTTTTTTTTCCCAGAAATTTATTGGTGGAATGTAATTGTATATCACAGTAAGATTCAAAGTGATACATTTTGTAAAAGCATATTCTTAGATCACAACAAAATTAAACTAGAAATCAACAGAAAGATATCTGGAAAAGTCTTCAAAAATTTAGAAATTAAGCAACATCATTCTAAATAACCTATGAGTCAAAGAAGTCTTTAAATATTTAAATAGTTTCAACAACATGGAAAAATATTTTCAACAAGATGAAAATACAATGTATTAAAGTTGTGGGATCCAGGAAAGTCTGTACTTTTGACTTAGGAAACTAGACAAAGAAGAACATTTTAAACTAAAAAGCTGAAAACAAGAAATAATAAACCTCAGAGCAGAAATCAATGAAATAGAAAACAGGACAAATTTAGAGAAAAATCACCCAAACACTAGTTCTTTGAAAAGATCATTAAAGTTAAGAAATTTCTAGCCAGGCTAACCAAGAAAAAAGGAAGAAGACAGAAATTGTCAATATCAGAAATTAAAGGTCAGCCGGGTGTGGTGGCACACGCTTGTAATCCCAGCATTTGGGAGGCTGAGACCAGAGGATCTGGGTTTGCAGCCTGCCTCAGCTACTTAGTGAGGCACTCCGCAACTTAGTGAGACCCTGTTTCAAAATAAAGAATAAAAAAAACATAGGGCTTAGGGTGTAGCTCGGAGGTAGAATGACCCTGAGTTCAACCCCTAGTACTGCAAAAAAAAAAAAAAAAAAGAAATTAAAGGTCTATAGCCACTCATGGTATGGGCATTAAAACATAGTAAAGCACTACTATGATAATTTAGAAGAAATGGACCAATTCCTTGGTACACACAGACTGCTAAAACCCACTCAGTGAGAGAGAAGTAAACTCAATTGTCCTATATCAATTAAATATTTAATTAAGCTGGGCATGGTGGCTCATGCTTATAATCCTAGTATTTGAGAGGCTGAGACAGGAGGATCACAGGTTGGAGGCCAGCCTCAGTAACTTAGTGAGATACTGTTTCAAAATAAAAAATATAATAGGACTGGGTGTAGCTCTGGGGTAGAATGCCTCTCGGTTCAATCCCCAGTAGCACAAGAAAAAAAAAGAATCAATAATTAAAAATCTTCCAAAACCAAAAAACACAAAACCTGGATGGTTCCATCAGTAGACCCTAGAAAACATTTAGGGGAGAAATAATACTATTTTCCAAGTCTCTTCCAGAAAATAGATGCAGAGGGAATTCTCTTAACTCATTCTATGAGACCAGTACTGTCCTCATACCATGACCAGAAAAAAACATTTCAAGAAAAAGGGAAACTAAAAAAAAATCAATGTTTTCCATGAATGTTATATAAAAACACTCAACAACATTGAATCCAGTATTTTTCATTAATTTAGGCATAAAAATTCTCAACAAAAATTGAATCTAACTCTGTATAAGATCTTATGTTTTTTTCTAAAGAGAAAATAGGAAACAAAAGGGACATCAGATAAATGAGGGTCGAGACAAGTACAACAATGAAAGGGGGTTGGAGGAGAGAGTTGGGGAAGGAAAAAGGAGGTTTGAGGAAGGAAACAGTTCAAATAATGCCATGTTCATATATGAAGTTATCCTTTTTGACTCCCTGACATGTACTGGGAGGGGGCGGTAGGGCGAGATCTGGAGGGAAATACACTAACTGCTGTGTGCGTGTATGTTTGTATGACTTTGAACCCCACAATGATGTAAATTACAATGGACCAATAAAAGTATACTTATAAAAAGAATCACACATGACAACCAAGTGCAATTTATCCCATGCAAGACTAGTTCATCATTCAAAAACCAACTGCTATAATCCCCAGCAGGTATTAAAAGGCTAGAGGAGAGAAACCACACAATCATATCAGTCAGCCTAAGAAAACCATTTGCCGAAATCCAGCACCCCTCATGATAAAAAATTCTCAGAAAAGTAGGAATAGAGTGGAATTTCCTCAGTTTCCTAAGAAACATCTAAAAAAACCTGTAGCTAACAGTGGACTGTGTCTTCAAGTGCCATATTATAAAATGAGATATGATTTGTGGCCTGAATAATCTTCAAATATATTTTTGTGGTCATCACACATGAATGACAACCAGCACAAGTAAAAAGCTAATGTTACACACCAATAAAAGCACATTAAAAAAAAAAAGCTAACATCACAGTCCCCAACCCTATTTACATATATACATACATACATACATATCTATATATACTTTTTTTCTTTGACTAATGTTTTTCTTATTTACTTTAAATGATTTCATGACACAGCTGGAGTTGCTCAAGAAAAGTACAGTACTTTCTCATCATTTTGACCTGTTTGACCTGCTGATTAATGGTGGCATCAGTAACAATGTATCTAATTCTAAAAACCGAAGGTTGGCATCACTTTACAGTGAGGTTGGGGAAAGGGTGCTGATGTTGAAGGGTTGACTTTTACCTCTGAAACTTATGTCCCTTCTTTCACCTGCCCCCCCCTTCCATCTCTCTGCATTCCCACATTAGAATAACATAGTACTTTGTGATGTACAGTCTCCTGAGTGAATTATTCACTTTTATTTTAAAAAATTGAATAAGCCCCAGACCAACTCAGACCAACCATTTGATTTTCAAATTGTGGTTTCAATAGACATGTAAATTAAAATTCATAGAGAAAATCAGGTCCCATTGTGAAAAGCATTAGTAAAGTATCTCTTTCCAGGGTCAGAATTTTAGAAGAGTTTATTGTAAAAAGAATTTTATTTTGAGACTCCTCCACACCTTCCAGATACATAACAGATTATTGAGAGTATTGCATAATGTAATTATTAATGGCATATAGGATCTACTTCTATTATTCACATGAGCTGTACATTTAATATGAAAAATTCAAAAGAAATGAAATATTTTTATTAGTAAGTCATCATTCTATCTTGGAAGCTAGCACTCTAGGAAAGTATATCTTAAAAGTTTGGTGCCGTAATATTTCTTTCACATTTTTAAGTCAAGTAAAGGAGAGCATGGGAATTAGGTGAGATTTCATGATAATACCATAATATCAAAATAATTTAAGTCTAGAGTAGTGAACCTGGAAATAGTAGACTTGCTTTTGATTCAGTTTTAGACACCCTAGTTACTTTTCATGACCTTTATAGGAATATTTTATTCTCATTAATTTATATTTATCTTCTTTTCCCAATAAAAAGGCTAATTGGGAATATGCTCCCAGAGATAAAGTCCTTTCTCTCATATTCCAATGGGGGGAGGGGGTGACTGATGAAACTAGTTGATAAATAGTGGAAGTTTTCCTTGGATTACTCCTATTTTCTTGGTTTAATTGAGTGCAGGATGGTGAAGGATTTGAGGGGAGATGAGTAGGTATGAGTTGGTTACTAAGAGAAGGGAACAGTGAGTGGACAGAGAAATAAAGTAGGATTATTGGACAGTACAAGGGTCCTCTTGAGGCTCGCAGTCAGGGGTTCACTAGTATCTATGAGCATGATTCTTTTACTCCACCTGTCTTTAGTCAAAGGGATGCAGATGCAGAAGTGGGTTTAAGTTGGATTTATCCAAAGTCAGGATTTGATTGGGTGAGTAGAGGAGGTGAATCAGGCAGCTTAAGGATCAGGGAGTTGAGGATGTTTGTAAGGGACTAGCTTAAGAGTGTTGGCAAAATTTTGAGGACATGTTTGGTAATAAGAGTTCTCCTAACATATAGGAAATAGAATTTTAGGATTCAGAGCAGACAGGTATACACATAGGCAAAATCAGAAGGTAATCCTAGAATAAGGGCTTTTTAACTTTTTAATGTGAGAAGGGGCTAGCTATTACAGCAGGGGCCTATAGACTTCGAAGATTTGCCAAAACTTATTGGTTGAAACTGACATCAATTTTCTATCTATTTATACTGATATTTTTACCATGAGCCTCAGACATATGGTTGAAAAGAAGTGAGTAAGTGGACTAATTTTGAATCTTATTTCTGAATCATATCTGGGGTAGTACCTGTAATATATGATAGCACCCGATGAATTTGAGTGTAACTCTTCCTCATAATGAATCCTATGATCACCAAAATTTCATTTCAAATTGATTTTTTGCCCTTCAAATGAATGGCAGTGGGTGATGTCAGTAACACCTTTGAATTATACCATAATTGGTGGTAGAAAAAACCATTGAAGGGATAGGATATCAGTTTTGATGGGTTACTTAATATATGCCAGGAATTTTATATTACTGCTCATTACTATAATTTTGAAAATTAATATTATTATCTGCACTTTACTGTTGAAAGCCTGACACTCAGCATCTGACTGATTTCGAATCCCATATTCTCTCTGTTATACCATGCTGCCTCATCCTTTCCAATGGAAACTTATTTTGGGGGTTCAGCCACCTTAATCCTTTGCTCCTCATTTTTCCTACAAAAAACAAGCGCAGGTCGAGAACACTCTCATTCTGATAGAGTCATACTGTTTTGAATCAAATAAATTGATAATTCAAGGGGGCAAATTATTCTTGTTATCTGTTGTTCCTGGTATTGTGGTCTTGGAGCTGTTGTTGAGATAATCAGTCAATAGTATCTGATACATTATTTATAATAATACAAAGGCCAAAGTTATAGCCAAGAAATCCATTCTGTTGATTATCCTTATATGTTCTAAAATAGATGGCCCAAATCTTTGCCCATTTATAGTGTACAGTATTTTCAAACAGACTCCAAAACTGCCAAGATAATTACAGTGGGAACTAGCCTGTGCCAAACAGTTAAGGCACCTAGAGCCAATAATTGAGATTAAAAAAAAAAAAATCCTAAAGAATAAAAATAACAGTAGATACAGCCACCTTCTTGTGAAAGCCAGTGGTTTTCTTTAGAGAGGAAATGACAGATGAAATATGAGTAATTATACTATGTAGGCTCTTTGGCCAAGAGCATAATTGTTTACCTAAGCTTTTTACTTATAGATTAGAATCTTGTGTTGCAGTCTGGGAGATTGATTTAACTGCCTCTGTGACTTTCTTTTATTTTTAAGATTAGGCAGTCCATGACAAAGAGGTTAATTGCAACCCAATAGAGCTAAACTAATGTTTTATTAAGAAGGAGTTGGCATCCTGAGCTTTTAGGAGAACAAATGTTCTCATAATGCCATGAACAACTTACAGAGCAAGTATTAGGCTCTTCATATTCAGCCGTCTGTTCATATTACTCCGTATCGACCACATCTAAGTAACATCAGCAAACTGTGCTGAATAATCAGTCACACCAGCTAGGTTTCTCTAAAGGTGAGACCAGTAAATGTATCCCTGGGAAAAGTTAGAACTGCTGATGCATCTCTTTCTCTCTGACCTAGACAGTGTGGCTGTTCAACTTTTGCAAAGTTTGACTGTACAGTGGGGGTTGGTGAGAGATCAATTGAGCTCATTTAGCTACTAATATATGCAATTCCAGATGTGTCCAGGAGCACAAAGGGATAGACATAAGGAAATTTAGTGTGGTGCTGTTAGTAATAGTGAACATCTAGATCTACGTCACATCTATGTGATCAAGAAGGGGCAAATGCTTTATTCTCTGAGATAATGGAGCTGCAGGCAAGAACTAGGTGCCATTGTGGGTTGGGAAAACTGCTTATGTTCACAACTGGGGACTGCAAGAAGGTCCTCACCAGAAACAAATAAAAAGATGATTGAGCAGCTGGGGAAGCTCATTTCCAAATGTTCCCATGGCTTCAAATGGGAAATGAAGCTTTCTTTGGTTTTGCATTGGTTCTCCATCTTTCAGGGCATTTTGGTAGCAAAACTCTTAAATGATTACTCACTTTGACAATTGCCTTTGGCTTTGATTTCTCTAGGAAGAAAGGATCCTTTCCAAATCTTTCCACCTTAATTTCTTTCTTTTGGTATGTCTGAGTCAGTTCTGCATTTAACACTATCTTTTTCTGTTAGTAGTTCCTCAATTTTCTTTCTAAGGGCAGAATTATTATTATTATTTATCGGTACTGGGGATTGAACCCAGAGGATTTTACTTCTGAGCTATACCCCAAGTCCTTTTTGTGTTTACTTTGAAACAGGGTCTCCTTAAGTTGTAGAGACTGACCTCAATCCTGTGATCCTCCTATCCCAGCCTCCCAAGTACTGGGATTACAGACATGCACCATGTCCAGCTCTGAAGGCAGAATTTTAATCCTTTCTACTTGCAGTATTCCTGACCTGGCCTCCACTATTTACTCTTTTTACTTCTCCAATCCCAAACTCTTCCTTTTTTATTATGAGTTATGCCAATGCCTGTTAAAAACTGAGCATGTGTATTTCTTTATATTTTAACTACATATAATGTAGATTCTGTGTTAATCCCTATTTAACTTTACTTATTTCTCATTTATTAAGCTATTCAATCATTGAACAAAAATGTGTTTAGTGCCTAATATGTGCCAATCAACCAGGGATATAAAGAATAAGAAATGATGCCCGAAAGTCCGATCATGCAGTAAGCTCCCTTTTGTTATATGTTTAAGGACAGCAATCTTTTGAAGTCCACCATCTTCCTTTCACTGTTGCCTACACACACATACACACACACACATACACACACACACACACACACACACCACAACCAATCACTTTTAGGCCTTACTTCATCAATAAATATCTAACATATTGAAGCTACTCCCTCCATTCTAATTATGTCAGACAATATATCATCTTTTATCTGAGTTAAATGGCAACATCTTAAGGACCACACCCACACTGTGATGTAGAAGAAGACGATGACGAGATGAATTCTGGACATGTTGAAGGTCAGAGATCTATAGAACATCTTGGTAAGAGGTGGCCAATGATGAATAGACACATAGGTCTGGCATAGGGAAGAAGAGGCTAGTTTGGTGGTAGAGGTTTCATGTTGTTTTTTTACATTGACTTTGGGATTTTAGAGAAATGGTGGCATCTCTGGTACCTTTTGTTTCTCCAGCACATTGCATGGGGCAAAATTTAGGGTTGCATATAATTCCAAAACCTAACTTTTTTTTTTTAACCCTAGTTACTATGATAAGTCCATTAATGAAGAAGAAAGAAGGACCTTCCATCATTTGGTGCCAGTTTAATTCTTTCCCAGCCTAGTTATTGAATACATAAAAGGAGCCAAATTAGTGGGAATCATTTTAAAAGCTTAAAGTTGGCCTGAAGAATAGCAGTATAACCTAGTGTCACCTGCATTGTATTATTTGACAGGTATCAGGCTGGTGTATGCTCAGGTTTCTTTCTCCATCTTTTATCACATTGTCTGAAATTGCATCGTACCTTGGACATCATTCCCTTGGATCACTAGGAATTTTTCATTTTTAAAGAGTTGTTTGGTAAATGCCCCATTACTGGGTAATACCATAGAAGCTATCAAATAGTTTTAATGGAATCTTTAATAGGTGAGAGGTTTTCAGATACCTAGAGAGAAGATAGAGACAGCAACAGAATATGGTTGGTTTTATTCTGTTTGTTCGCATCTCATTGATATTTCCTTGAAATTAATGATTTTAATAATGGCAATTTGAGGCCCCAGAAGAAATTTCTTTCCCATTAAATTCAAATTCCTTTTCCCTAGAAGCTAATTCCCTTCCAGAAAACATTATTAGAATTTTAGATATTCTAAACACAATTTTTAGATCTCACTGCAGTTGTTAATAAGAGAGAAATAACATTTTGTTATGTTACAAGGAAAATGAAAGTGTGTGATATGAACCATAATATGTCACATTTGTTGAAATTGGCCTTTTGTCTCATGTGCGTACAAATCTTTATGCAAATATATCATAGGACTGTTTTTATTAGGGCAATGCTAACTGTAATAACAGATAGCAATAATATTGCTAATAAAATAGGAATAATATTGGTTTGACACAACAGAAGCATATTTGTTTCTCATGTAACAGTCTTAGTGAAGGGATCCTGGCTGGCGTATGGCATTCTCCACACGCTGGAAGACTTTTTCAGTTGTTGTCATCCCCAGGGCTTTGTTATTTGCATCCAGCTGGTAGAAGGAGGAGAAAGTGTGCAGAAGTTATGCTTGCTCCTTAAGTTGTGACACAGATGTGATACACATCAGTTCTGCTTATTGGTGAGAACTAGGGATATGGACATAGTTCCTAGATGCAAGAAAGGCTTGAAAATGCTGGAAAGTGGAAACAGGGGGTCTATTTCCTTATAAGCCCACACAATGCAAACAGGGGCACAGAATTTTATGAGCAGTTATCTGCCTTGACTATGCAATTGTTATGCACAAAATGCAAAGGTCGCGTAAAAATTTCTCATTACTTTATAGCCACCTTGCAAATACTTGCAATGTAATGTGGTCACTGAGATCCTTTGACTACTACTAGCATGAATGTTGGATTCCTTATCTGTAATGTATGAAAAACTGAAACTTTATTTTCTTATTTTTAAGGTTGGACAAAATTTGCCCGATTGACACGGGCTTTGACAAATAGCCGAAGTGTTTTGCAGCAGCTTACACCAATGAATAAAACAGAAGTGGTCCACAAGCACTCCAGATTAGCTGAAGTAAGTGTGAGACTAACTGCTTCCCAAGATGGTGGGGTTGGCCATTATTTGCCCCAAATGATTCTACAGAAATATTTCTGGTTATTAGATTACAGATACTTAGCTAGTGATTTATTTTATACTTGTGGAAGTGTGAGAGTCCAAAATATTTCTTTTTATTCTCTTCAATTTTTGAAATGGAAATGTGGTTCGTGACATCTCAGGTGAGGTTTCGAAGCAAATGGGATAGGGAATTTGTTTATTTAATCAACAAGTGTTTGCAGCAAATCAATTTGCTTATCCCATCATAAAGTATTTGATGCAAACACTTCTTGAGGTTTTGCTCTGGATATGAATATCTGCAGAAGATGTAAAGATAAACAAGAAACGGGCTCGGTCATCAAGAACTGAGAGATACAGCAGAGGAAACTGATAATAGAATATAAAATCGATTATGACGATTATGGCAATAGGAGTGTACGCAGCAGTATTTATCCAGATTTGGAGCTCCAGGATAGGTTACCCAAGTGATGTGACACCTGGGATGAGTGACTATGAAGGAAAAATATAAGAGTTAGGCAGGTAAAGAAAGGATATCAACATGTGCAAAAGCCCAGAGATGAGATAGCATGAGGGCTTTGAGTATGATTTCAGTGTGGTTGAATATAGATGGAGAAGGAAATGAGGGGGCAGTTGGTGTCTCGTGCCAGGAAAATGACATAATCACATTTGTGCCTCAGAAAAACATCTCAAAGAGAGATTGGTCCCAATGGTTTTCTTTTTGAAATCCTATGTTTTTATTGTATTCATTTAATTTATTTTTAATATGCTTTTATTGGTGCACTATAGTTTCACATCATCATGTTGATGTGACATACATTGCACACATACTCTGTGCATATTGTATTCATTTTAAATAAACTATTCTAAGAGGGGTTCCATAGCTTTTACCAGATTGCCAAAGAGATGCAGGGCACAACAGTGATTAAAATCCCTTGCTGTAGAGAATGAACAAGTAGGGAAATCAGGTAAGAAGTCCTGGTTGTAGTACTGGGCAGACTGCAGACATATTAGGAGTAGAGTTCATACATTTGTTGATAGAGAAGAGCTGAGTGTGAAACAAGGAGATGAGTTAACAGAGAAAAGTGAGCTGAAGCACTCCAGAGTAACTCTCCTAACTAATGGTAAATACTAAATCTGATTTAGAGAGGATCAGAAAGTAAAATATGTTCCTTGTATTTAGGAAGCTGTGGAGTTTTTCTTAGCCCATGGCTAACTAAGAAACTCGTTATAGTTTTCTGCTCTAAATAGCACTGTTAGCTTGGAGAAAGATTAATACTTTGAGGTACAGACTTGTTTTCAAAGACATTAACATAACTGAATGTTAACTAATATTATTCACAATATTTAAAACGGTAATGTGTAACTAGCATAAGATTTAAAGCAATTAGATACAATCTCCTTTTAAAATAATACTTACTGTTAAGTACTGCTTGGTTTTGAAGCTTACTTTCTCTTCTGCCCTGAGTTCCCATTTCTTTCTGTAAATCAAGCTGAAGAGTTGGAGTTTGTATCTGTAATGAATTTTAAAGTCATAATTTCTCTGGGTCTTAACTACATTTTATTGAGAAATTTTCTTTTCTGTTATACAAATAGACAAGAACACAACAGAGGGGACCACCGAGAATAAAATCCTCTATCTTGGACCCCTCTTGCCAACCACTCAGGATTTCTTTCTTTCTTTCTTTCTTTCCCTCCCTCCCTTCCTTTCTTTCTTTTACCTGTGTTAAGTGGAAAATTTCTTTTCCCTTGACATCTCCTCAGTTTTATTTTTATTTTTGAGGAACTATCATTCTTTTTTCTTCTCAACTAATTTATTTGCTTTGCCTTTCGATTATTGTTAGTTTCTTAAAGAAATCATCTTTAATTCATTAACAGCACTATGATACAAAACTGCTTTCTGTCAGGTCTTAAGTTTGAGCTCAGAGAAGGTTTTCAACAATACTTTAATCTGTGGCTCTAAACCTGGTGCTCTTAGATTTCAAAAGCACACCAAAAGAAGCACATCGTAAGCACAAGAATATTGTTTCCCCAATTATATTCAGATAGTTTGCTCAAGTTTTGCTGTGGAATTTTAGGCTTTTTTACTTTTCTCAAGACATATAAATTGGATTCCCATTCTACCTGATCCCCGAAGTTTGGAGCCGATTCTGAATTTCAAAGATTCTAGTTTCTGTGTAAGTAGTTAATTAATTTCCTATGTGCATGACATCCTGCTGGTTCACATTTATGCTGGGTGGAGGTAATTAGATGCACCCTTGCCTTGACAGTATGCCTGACTCCTGTAGAGTCAATGCTCTTAGATCCTCAGAGGGGAAGAAAGTATATGCATTGGTACAAAAATACATGAGAAAATGTGATTTCATCTTCCTTCCACTCAGGGCTTATTGCTCATGAAAGTGCAAATGAAATAATGGAAAGGAAGTTGTTACTCCCTGCTTTATGAAAGAGCAAGCGACAGAGCTGAGATTAAAGTAGTGCTTTGCATATGAGAAAGCTCAAAGCCCAAATACTTGTATGTCTTCATTTATTTATTTCGGTTATTCTTTCCCTTTCTCTCCTCTCCTCCTCTTCCTCTATTTCCTTAACCCCTTCCTCCTTCTCCTCTTCCTGGTCCTCCTCCTTCTACTCATCTAGCATTTTGGAAGCACTTATATATATTAGCCACTGTCTGAAGAATTGAGTGGGAAATGTCCAAAGAAATAGACAAAAACAAAGATTTTACCTTGAACTGCACATTGCAATCACTTGGAAAAGTTTTTTTGTTGTTGTTGTTTGTACTTTTTTTTCATACTAGTGATTGAACTCAGGGGCATTCTACCTCTGAGCCACATTCCCAGCCATTTTTATTTTATGTTTGGAAATAAGATCTTTGTAGGTTGCTGAGACTTGAACCTACGATCCTCCAGTCTTAACCTCCCAAATACTGAGATTATAGGTGGTACTATACCTGTACTAAGGATTGAACCTAGGGGTGATATCTCCAAGCTACAGCCCCAGCCTTTTTTTTTTTTTTTTTAAATTTTGAATCAATGTCTCACTAAGTTGCAGAGGGACTCGCTCATTTGCTGAAGCTGGCCACCAACCTGTGATCCTCCTGTCTCAGCCTCCCAAGTACTGGGATTACAGGTATGTACCACCATGCAAAGGTTTTAAAAATAAAGATTCTCTGAGAAACTACACAAGACCAGTTTAATCATTTTTTTTTTTTTTTTTGGTATTGGGGATTGAACTCAGGGGCATTCTACCTTCGAGCTGTACCCCCAGCCCTATTTTTTATTCCTTATTTTGAAACAAGGTCTCACTAAGTTGCGGAGTACCTCACTAGGTAGCTGAGGCTGGCCTTGAACCTGGATCCTCTGGTCTCAGCCTCCCAAATGCTGGAATTACAAGTGTGCACCACCACACTTGTAATTATTCTTTAAGGGGGGGGGGTCTAGGTTTGAGCACACTGTACTTTTTAAAACCTCTCCAAACTGGGCGCGGTGGTACACACTTGTAATACCAGTACATGGGAGGCTGAGAGAGGAGGATCACCGGTTTGCAGCCAGCCTCAGCTACTTAGTAAGGCTCTGCACAGCTTAGTGAGACCCTGTTTAAAAATAGAGAATAAAAAACAGGGCTGGAGGTATAGCTTGGAGGTAGAATGCCTCTGGGTTCAATCCCTAGTATCACAAAATAAATAAATAAATAATAAATAAAATAACTTGCCCATGTGAGTCTAGTGTGTAGCCAGACTTCAGACATACTGGACTCGGGTAAGCCACTTCTCTCTCTTAGAAGAGAGGCCTTACATTTCTCCAAGGGACTGAGCAGGGCTGGCTGGTTCATTAACAGTGGGCAGAGTGTGAAGGGCTCCCAACACTTTTACAAGCCCCCCAATTTTCTTCTATTAGCAGCAGAAGAAATAAACTTTTATGTAACAAAGTTGAATATATCATATTAGCATATTCATTTTGGTACCAATATAATTATAAAATATAATTTTTATCATTTTTTTTAAAGGGAAGATGGAGTCCAGAAAGGCAAAGAAAGCCTAGGGCCCATGAAGATATAATGCCCCTGGCACTAGGTTTCTTCTTATTTCCTAACTCTCATTTCTTGGTGCTCTAAATATAGTCCATGTAGAGATAGATAGTAAACTACTAATATTCAGTATGAAGGGAATTTTCAAGTTTTGCCCAGTGAAGTTGATACTGATAGATCAGTGGTTGAAAGGTAGAAGAGAAGCTATGATTATGCATGATTCTTTATATATAATACTCTATCCCAACATGAGGTTTACATTCCTGTTAGGATAATTTGCTGGTAATTTAGAACCTTATGGAGCTGGCACAGTGGCATACACCTCTAATCCCAGTATTTGGAAGGCTGAGACAGAATTGCAGGTTTGATGACAGGTTCAGCAATATAGTGAGATTCTCACCAACCTAGGGAGACACCTGTCTCAAGACAAAAAAATAAAAAAGGGCTGGGGGTGTAGCTTGGAAGGAAAACACCTTGGAGCTCAATCCACAGTACTTCTAAAACCAAAAACAAACAAACAAACAAAACAAAACAAAACAAGGGAAAATATGCCTAGGGCACTGAGGATATAGGTAAATATTAAAAATATCCTTAAAAATAGTTCTTAAATACCCCAACTAAAAATGTCAATCATAATGTATAACTAAAGAGAATATTAGTGCCATTTTTAATATTAAAATATTAAGAATGGAGATTATATACTTAGTTTTCAGTTATGTAATTTCTATGTATGAGAGAAATTTTAAGATACTCTCAAGTTCCCAAAGATGCCCATGTATTTGTCTTGCTTTGTGACCCACAGAGCTACATGCTAATGAGCATTTTTGTTTTATCTATTCCTATATTTGAACATTTTGTGCATTTATGATTTTGACTTTTGACTTGTATCTCCTGGGTTCCATTAGTTCTAGAGACAATGAATAATTAGTTTTATAAGATTAGTTGCAAAGTCCAATGGAAACATTATTTAGCCAATTCCCACTTACCAAACTCCTTAACACAGATGTTATCCAGTTTCCTTGATATCATAGAGGTTTTTAATCTGCCCCTTCAACCTTTTTCACAATTTCCCAGTTCCAGGTTCCAGAAGGCAATGCTAGGTCCTATGTTTGTTAGCTTTGGCCCAGGGTGCCCAAACCTCTACATTTTTTCTATCTTCTGCTTTTTCTCTTTCTTTAATTAGATCTAATCAGAGTAAATCAAGGCTCATATAATCTTGTGCTGAAGTTTTCCCATTTGTCCGAAAGGTCTGGAGAAGCAAATTGGAGTATTTAGCAATTTGTTTTTCCTAAAGGGAATTTGCATCTGGTGGGAATCACATTACTCTTTAAGTCTTGGTTTAAGGGAGAAAAAAGAAAAGCAGGCTGTAACAGGAACTGCTCTCCTACTGTGATAGTCTTCAGGGCCTTGCTGAATGTCACTAGACAGCAAGGTCTTCAGCAGTGGGGCCCTGGGGCTCAGCGAGGCCATCAGAATCAAAAGTATGTTCCCTTGGGTTCTAAAAGTGTTTGAAGAATGGATAAGAGTGAATCACCCAAGTAACTGTGGGAGTCAGTGAGAGTCCTGTGATTCTAGTCAAGCTTGCAGAGGGGTTGTGCAGAAAGCACTCCTGAAGTGGACATCCAGCAACTTTGTGGGTCAGTCCTACCCACTGGAGAGCAAGGCCGGTGCAACAGTGGGCAGATCAGCATTTGTAGAGCAAGTGGACCTGGAGTGACTTCCTGTGAACCAACTTTAGGACCACTCAGGAAAGGGAGACAAAATTAAGGAGCATGACTTTCCTTGAAATCAAGAGTCATGACAGATACCCTATAGTTTATATACCATAAATTTATAATCCATTCATCTGTTGATGGACACCTAGGTTGGTTCCATAATTTGGCTATTACAAAACTATGGGGTATACACAAAATGGAATTCTACTCAGCAATCAAAAAGAACAAAATAATGTCATTTTCAGGAAAATGGATGGACCTGGTGAATATCATGCTAAGTAAGATTAGCCAGTAACAGAAAGTGAACAGTCATATCTTTTCTCTCATATGTGGAAGGTAGGGAGTCATTAGGATGCCAGAAGGACTTCAGATAATGGAGGAAAAACTCCAGGGGAGCCAGGGAGGTGGTCTAGGGGAAGGTGAGGGGTGAGGAGGGAGAATCAATAAAAGAATTACTTCCATTGACATTATGGAAGAATACCAATGTCAATCTCAGTAACCTGTAGGGGAAGGGGGAGATGGGGAGGGAGACAGGGGAAAGCCCACCAACTGCTTTGGGCGTGCATGAATTGCATTATGATGTGAGACTATAATGCACCAATAAAAGTATATAAAAAACAAATACACTGTAGTTTGATTACCAGTATGTTTGAATTCACTACCAACAGTGCAGAGACATCCAAGTCATTTATATATATTTTTTCTCTCTTTTAGGTTCTTCAGCTGGGATCAGATATCCTCCCTCAGTACAAACAAGAAGCGCCAAAGACGCCACCACACATTATTTTACACTATTGTGCTTTTAAAACTACTTGGGATTGGGTGATTTTAATTCTTACCTTCTACACCGCCATTATGGTTCCTTACAACGTTTCATTTAAAACGAAGCAGAACAATATAGCCTGGCTGGTGCTGGACAGTGTGGTGGACGTTATTTTCCTGGTTGATATTGTTTTAAATTTTCACACAACTTTTGTGGGGCCCGGTGGAGAGGTCATTTCTGACCCAAAGCTCATAAGGATGAACTATTTGAAAACTTGGTTTGTGATCGATCTCCTGTCTTGTTTACCTTATGACATCATCAATGCCTTTGAAAATGTGGATGAGGTGAGTTTTTTTTGGGGGGGGGGTTGCTTTTCTAGTATTATGGATCATATGTTTTGGAAAGATCAGGATAAAAGAATTGCACAAATGATAACAAACATCCTTTAAGCCACCGCTTTCAACCTTCAACCTACTAAACACTTGCCATAAGTCATATTTGATTACTTTAAATTGAGTCTCATCCATTTCCCCATGATTTCTTGTTGAAATTGCTAGTTGCTAGGAAAATGACTGTGGTTGAAGGCTGTAGTTGGAGAAGGTGGAGGGGAAAAATGGCAGCATTTCGAGTCAATTACACTTCACAAATCATATGATGGGTTAAAGGATGATGAAGGAGAGGTCTCCTTTGAGAAGCAGCATCATTTTAAAAATACTCACCCATAGCGCTTTTGACTCCTCCCCTCCAGATATATATGGTAGTAGTGCTGGAGTTAATGTTAAGATAAAGAAACTTTCATGGAGGAGCCATTCTTGAATTTTTGCCATTTTCATTTCTCCTTTTGTTTTATATTTTGTCTGAATGTATTTGTGGGTAAAAAATGTATTGGATGAATTCCGATTTCTGGGGTAATTTAAGGCTCTGCTCCTTTAGTGTTATTAATGTAACTGAAAGTACTTAAAAATATATAATATTTTAAAAGACCACTTCGTTCATAGCTTCTTAGCCTCTAACTTAGGAGCGAAGATTTACAAGTTGCTACAAAAAACTAAGATGCAGCCAATAGTCCCAACTAATAACAAATGAATAAAATAACATTGAATATATTGATTACTGATGTGTTTTCATAATGATAACATTATTAAGTTAATTTTCCTGAAGATTCTACTATGTCCCTGTTGGACAGTTCAGATGAAAAATTCTTTACCATGTTGCTGTCATTGCTCTATCTTACTCTGTGTTTTAGGAAATAGATGGAAATTTTCCTTTGGTGACTTTTTCCATAGAATTTCTACATACAATCAGCTATAATGATATTAAAATTTATTTCTCCAAAAGTTAAGTGTAGACATTGTATTTTGATACTGAGCACACAATTGTTAGCTTAAAAATTATAGAAAAAAGGAGCTGGGCATGGTGGTGTATGCCTGTAATTCCAGAGGAAGCTGAGACAGGAAGATAGAAAGTTTGAGGCCAGCCCCAGCCATTTAGCAAGACCCTCAGCAACTTGATAAGTTGCTGAGGGTCTTGCTAAATATATATATGGATCATAGTAATTCATCTTATAATTTTAGATTCCACCTACATCCAACTTTCTTTTAAAGGTACATTTATTTATTTCAAACTTACCCTCTGAAGAGGGTTAGAAGGAGGTAATTTTGAAAATGCTAATCATACAATAAAGGGGGCAGTAGCAGTATTTCACTTACTACATAGATTATCACACTCATATATTATGATTTAGTTATTAAAAACACAGGCATAAAGATTTTAATAAAATTAATCACTCATGGATCCTAAAGAAGTTGATCTCATAGAAGTATAAAATAGAATGATGGTTATCAAGGGCTGGGTGGTTGGAGGAGGATTGGAAAATGTGGGCTAAAGGATGTAAAATTTCAACTAGGAGGGATAAATTCAAGGGACTAATTGTACAACATGGTGACTCCAGTTAACAATATATTGTATTCTCGGAAAGTGCTTAAAAAGAGGATGGATATAAGAGAGTGGGAGTATACTAGTCAGCTTTGTTTTACTCTAATGAAATATCTGAGTTTTAGAAGTTCAAGTACAAGATTGAGCAGCTCCATTTCTTTGGGCCTCTGGTGAAGATGGCAGATGGCAATGGTGGAAGCTTAGTGTTCCATCGAGAGAGAGAGAGAGAGAGAGAGAGAGAGAGAGAGAGAGAGAGAGAGAGAGAGAGAGAGAGAGAGAGAACACAGAATATGAATGAGAATGAATATAAATTAATAGGCAGGGTTCCACAATCCCTTCTAAGGATATACACCCAATGACTTAATGGAACTTCCCTTAGGTCCCACCTCTTAAAAGTCTACAGGATTTCGTAATAGTATCACCCTGGAGACCAAGCTTTTGCATATGGACTTTTGGGGGATAGTCAAAATCCAAAGTAGAGTAGGGAGTAGGCATTCTCATGATAAAAATGATGGTTATTTAAGATAATGCATATGTTAATGTGTTAATTAGCTAGATTTAGTTATTCAATAATACATGTATTTCAAAACAGTATGTTGTAAACAGTAAGTGCATATAATTTTATCTGTCAATTAAAAATAAATAAAAAGATTGCCTTAAGCTGAGTGTGGTAGTACACTCTTGCAATCCCAGTACTCAGGAGACTGAGAGAAGAGGATCATAGGTTCAAAGCCAGCCTTGGCAATTTAGAGAGGCTCTCATAACCTAGTGAGAAACCTGTTTCAAAACAAAAAAGTAGGAAAAAGGTTGGGAATATAGCTCAGAGGTAAAATGTCCCTAGGTTCAATTCCCAGAACAAAAAGATTGACTCAAGTCTCAATTTGCTGAAAACACATTAAATATGTTACATAATAAAAATGCATTTATAATATACACCTAATTATAATATATCAGTATATAAGTATATTAAAAGATTTTCAACCTTATTCATACTAAGGAAAATGAAAAGTAAAACTACCCTGAAATACTGGTTTTAGTCATCACATTTTAGCTATGGTAAAACATTGGTGAGTGGTGAGTGGCATCGCCCTTCACAATATTTTTTTGTGTGGAATAGAGTCAGTGGCATTCTGGGGTGGGCTCCTGGCTTGGGAAAGCCAGTTGTTAGCACCACTTTCAAGCTTAGAACTGCCCATTGCCAAGCCCCTTAACTTTCTGGGGAACTACTTGCTAATCATTTACCAGCACACAAATGAATACAGTTGGCTTGGGCTACTGCATTGTCAGATCTGCTGCAGGGCACACACTGAAGCTGCATTTCCCCAAGGCTGCTCCCAGTTATGACTCACTGTGGTGGAAGACTATTATTAGTCTACTGCTGATAAGTTTGCTCTGGGACTCCCCGTTACACTGCTGAGGCCTGAGCTCTCTCTTCCTACCCAAACATCCCTTCCCGCTTTTACTTCTTTCATGAATTACTGTGGCTTGGCACCTGCTCCTTACAGGACCTGAAATGATAAAGTGGAATGTGAGACAAGGCACTTTCATACATTGCTCAAGGAGTATCAATGGGTAAAACCTCTTTGAAGAATAATTGTAAGTCTTATTTTTAAAGAGAACAGAGCCTAGAGGCACCCACTTTCAAACTGTCTAGGGGCTTATTTTATTATTTTGCTTCCATGCCACCGAAGAACATAAGTATATATCTCCCTTCTTTGCATTTCAGTTTTAGGTCTTCTCTTTGACTTCTCACTATAGAAGATGAAATTTTAGCCCCCACCTTTTTTTTAACCTGCTCTCACTAATTACTTGCATCATTTCTATCACCCTATTCTCAATATACAGATATTTTATCCTTTTGGCTCAACAAATATTGGGTATTTCTATTATTATGACCACAAATATGCTCTTCATAGCTGAACTTTGTAGCATATAGGGTTACTTCTCCTTTCTTGACATTTCTATTTTCCCAGGAGTTGATAACTCTCTACTTCATCATTTGTGTAGATTTCTATGTTCTTACCATAAATGTAACCACTAAACTCTCTACTGTCTAAATCTCCCCTCATTACATTGATGCAAGAAGTATTATTTCAACATCACATCCTTAAATAAATCTCTCTTCAGTTTACCTGCTCTCCCTGATTGATAGTTTGGCTAGCTATAATATTCTAGGCTGGAGATAATTTTCCTTCAGAATTTTGAAAGACATGGTGCCATTGCACTCTACCTTCCAGTAATTCTGTTCAAGAAACTTGAAGCCAAGTGATTTCTGATACTTTATATGTGACCTGTTTTGTCTTTTCATAAATTTCATGTATCTTTTGTCAGAGTGTTCTAAAAGTTTCTGATGATGTACCTTCACATGGGTCCCTTTTCATATATTTTGATTGATTTTGACTAGGTGGTACTGGCCCAGCTGAAAAAAACATGTCTTCTATCTTGATTGTTTTTAGTGATGATTTTATCCATGACTCCTTGCTTTTTTAAAAATTTTCTCTCTTTCTGTAACTCCTTTTATTTGGATATTGTACCTATTGGACTAGTCCTCCTTTTAAAAAAAAATTCTCTCCTATTCTCTGACCCGCTTTCACTAATTGCACACATCATTTCCATCACCTTACTCTCAAAATACAGATATTTTGATAGATATCTTTATCTTTTTTGCTACGCTTTCTGGGAGATTTCATTATCATTATTTTCTTTTTTGTACCTAATACTTCTTATGTTTAAGGTCTCTTTTGCTTGATACACATATACTTAAATTATCTTTAGCATAGTTATTGTGTACCTGGATATATATATTTCTATCCTTTTACTTTTTATAATTCTATATTATTATACTCTAGGTGTCTATTTTATAAAGAGTTGTTAGATTATGAGAATCTCTTTAAACTAGCTAGTATAATCTATTTGTTTGTTGTAATTGTTTTTATTTACTCAGAATGTCTTATTTTCCATTTTTAAATGCTTTTTGTTTGTTTTTCTCATTTTTTTCTGTTCTGCTATCCTTTGCATTAACTGAGGTTTTCTTTAATCTATGGGATTCCTTCTACTTTTTTGAAGATTTTCTGTTAATTGATTAATTTTAATTTTTAGCATCCATATTTGACTTAAATTCCAAAAGCTTATAAACTTTCTCCTAAATAACACAAGGAACTCTTGTTTACTTTGTGTTTTTCAGATTATTATTGTATTGTGTTTTGGTTCCATGTGTTTTTAATATTTCTTTTTAATTATTATATTATTGTTTTACTTAGTTATCAATACCCATTTAGTTATATCCATGTGTTTATCTTTCCTTACAATATATTTAATGCATATTTGGATGTTGTTCTGGCTTAGTTTCTATAGATTAGATCTTCGGTATCCAGGATTCTATTTCAGGAAGGCTTCCTGCATCATTCTTCTTTTTTTTTTTGATGGTACTAGGGGAATTTTACCTCTGAGCTACATCTCCTGCCCTATTCTATTTTTTTTTTTTTTTTTGCGGTACTGGGGATTGAACTCAGGGGCATTCTACCTCTGAGCTATACCCCCAGTTCTACTTTTTTAATTCTTTATTTTGAAACAGGATCTCATTAAGTTGTGGAGTGCCTCACTAGGTAGCTGAGGCTGGCCTCGAACCCGGATCCTCCGGGCTCAGCCTCCCAAATGCTGGGATTACAAGAGTGCGCCACCACACCCAGCCCTATTCTATTTTTTATTTTGAAATAGGATCTCCCGAAGTTGCTGAGGGACTTGCTTAGTTGCTGAGGCTGACTGCCAACCTGCAATCTTGCTGTTTATGTCTCCCAACTACTGAGATTACAAGCGTGCGCCACCACATCTGGCTCTTCCAGCATCACTCTTAAGCAGCTCTAATTAATACTTTCATCTTTATTTATGTATATGCATACATATTAACATAAAGCTAAAATTATTTTTGTTTTGTTGCTTTGTTCTCATATATGAGCACTGTAATAGTTGTGGCAGGATCTGGAGTCTAGGACATGGTTTGCTGTGATTATTTGGGATACTTTCTGTCGATTTTCATACTGTGAAAAAGGGGAAGGAATGCCTGCTTTACTTATATCACAAGGTGGTTTTATGAAATAAATGGGAAAAGAACCACTAATGAATTTTGCTTATGGAATTCTGATCTTAGGGGAATTATTATTTCATTTGTAATAATTTCATTATACATCCTGTGGTGGTGTAGAATGTGTCTTCCATCTCCTTAGTATTCCTTCATTGCACTTAATGTGTACTGGTGACTCACTGACATGGAGCAATAAAGTGTCAGGAAGGTTTTGGTAAATTGTACAGTGACATAAAAATAAAATGGAACTTGATCATGATGAACTGCACTAGTGGTAACTTGGGAATAAGAACGAATATGAGCCTGAAAGTTAAAGTTTAATCCTTTAATATGATGCGTGTGCAGAATGACTTAGAGGACTTAATAATACTCTTTACTTTCAAGATTATTGACACACTCTCTGAAGGTAATTGACTTACTAGGAATTCATGAGCTGAATTTGTGATTTTTAAAAAGTAAACTATGAGGCAAGAAAGACAGAGTCCATTAGAGAAAGCATTCCATCTTATAAGAGGGGATACAGTTTCCTAGAAACCATAAACAACAGGTAAAAGATGCCCTCCCTAAGAATCCAAAGAACAGAATTGAGCTCTTTTGTGGTGTGTAATTATATCAGCTTCAAGAAGTCTAGGGAGCTTGATTTCTGGAGGCTACAGGGAGTTGAACATCAGAAAAAGGTCAGCTGCAGATAATGCATTGTTCAGCATAGGAGGATGTAGGAAACACTATACACAGGGAATTTAGATGATGATGAGTGGTATTATTACATGGTAAACAGGGCAAACTAGGTCAGAACAGGATTAAATTGGAAAAAACGATCCCTCATGCATTGATTCAACAGGAAAAATGAATGGACTAGCAATTTCCAAGTGGAAGCATATAAATACTTTTAACTTTCAGGAAAGTTTATAGAAAGCAATTTCTAATATTTTATACATTATGCTTGTCAAGCTTCCATACATATAGTTTACTTTATCTTATCTATTTGCATCAATAATTTTTATCATTATCAAAACAAGAATGAGAGATCAGTAAGACTTATTGTGATTGTAGATTTTAGTGATTTTCATCAGCCTTGAATTTTCTTTGTCTCTTTTGCCATTTTATAGCTTTTACCAAGAATAGTATGTTATATATATTAGTTTAATATGAATGGTTTGCTATTGATTTTTAAATTGAAATTTATAGATAACTTAGAATAATATTTAAGCAGTATAGTTTAGATTTATAAAATTTTGTTTTTAGTTTTCCTAGTTTTCATCTTATTAAATCAATGAAAACACTGCTTATCTTTGCTTTGTACTGCTATAACAAAATGCGATAGACTAGGTAATTTATAATGACCAATAATTCATTTCTTACAGTTCTGGAAGCTAGGTAGTCCAAGATTGAGGTGCAACATCTAGGGTCTGGTGAGAACCATCTTGCACAGTTTTCACATGGCTGAGGGTGAATGGGAGAGAGTGAGCCCTTTTTATATGACATCAGTACATTCATGAAGCTGGAGTCCTCATGACATAGACACCTCCCATTAGGTCCCACTTCCCAACACTGCTGCACTGGGAAATGAATTTCAACATTCAAACCACAGCGCCAGCTCAATTTTCCTTGAAATTGGTTTTTTTTTTTTTTCTTTTTATTGTATTTTCCAGTTGATGTCAACATTGAGTCCTAAGCAATCTTCTCTTAAATCTAAATTTATAAAGAGCATGAGACATTTAAAAATGGCCTTTATGTTTAAGAGCAGTTTTAAGTATACAGAAAAATTAGATACAGAAATTTTCCATATGTCCCTTACCTTCATGTATTCACAGGTTCACCTGTTATCAAATTCCACACCAGAATGGTATATTTGTTATTATTGATGAACCTCCATGATTACATCATCACCCAGAGCCCATGGTGAAAGTCTGTTTACTCTTTGTTTTGTGTGTGCGATGAGTTTTGACAATGCATGAAGACAGATATCCACTATTATTAGAGTACCAGGCAGATGGATTTCGCTGCCCTAAAAATCTTCTGTGCTCTGCTTATTCACCCATTCCTACCTAATCATCTCTAGCAACCATTAGTCCTCTAAGTGTCTCCATGGGTTTTTGCCTTTTCCAAACATCATAGAGTTGGGATCAAGTAGTTTGTAGGCTTTTCATTTTGGCATCTTTCACTTGGTAATATACATTTAAGATTCCTCCATGTTTCTCAAGTCTTGATAGCTCATTTTTAGTTCTGAAGAATACATCCTTGCCTGGATATACCACAGTTCATTCATTCACCTACTGAAGGACATCTTGGATGCTTTCAAGTTTTGTCAATTATGAATAAAGCAGCTATAAACATTCATGTGCAGATTTATATGTGGATATAAGTTTTCAGCACATTTGGATAAATACCAAGGAGCATGATGGCTGCATCAGATGGTAAACATGTGTTTTTAAAAAAACTGCCAAACTATCTTTCAAAGAGGCCAGGCCATTTTTCATTCTCATAAGTACATGAGGGTTTCTGTTGTTCAACATCCTTGCCAACATTTGGTGGAGTTACTATTTTAAATTTTGGCCATTCTAATAGATCTTTTGTCGTATGTCATTGTAATTTGCAATTCCCTAATGATATCATGATATTGAATATCTTCTCATATGCTAACTTTTCATCTTAATATCTACTTTGGTGATATGTCTTTTGAGTTCTTTGGTCCATTTATTATTCAGGTTTTTTTCTCATGGTTGAGTTTTAAGGGTTCTTTTTATATTTTGGATAATAGTTTTTTATCAGCTAGATCTTTTGCAAATATATTCTCTGAGCCTGTGGCATTTCTTCTCATACTCTTGACAGTATCTTTCATGAATTAGAGGTTTTTAGTTTAATGAAGTCCAGCTTATCAATTATTTCTTTCATGTATTGTGCCTTTGTTGTTATATCTAAAAAGTTGTCACCATAATCAAAGTCGCCTAAATTTTCTTCTATTGCTATAGTTGGGAATGTCCCAACTATATTTTCATATTAACTAAATTAATAAGTTTATTTCATATTAATTAAATTTAATATGAAATTTAATTCTCATTATGAGATTTTAAGAGGTGGAGCAAGGTGGGAAGTTTTAGAGGTGATTAGGGCTCTCTATGAATGGATTAACCCGTTTCTGTGATTAATGGGTGAATAGGTTATTTCAGGAGTGGATCTGTATAAAAGCCAGCTTGGTTAGGTCTCTCATGTCCTCCCTGGCTCTTGCCATATGGTACCCTGTGCTGCTGCAAGACTCTGAGAGAAGGCCATCAACAAATGCATCCTATCTTGGACCAGAACCATGAGCCAAAAAAACTTCTTCTCTTTATATCTTGGTCTGTGGTATTGTCTTAGCAATAGAAAATGGACTAAGACACCTATCTTATCTTCTAGAAGTTTTATACTTTTGAGTTTCCACTTAAGAATATTATCCATTTTGAATTAATTTTGTGAAGGGTTTGAGGTTTGAGACTAATTCATTTTTTTTTGGCTGGTGGATGTTCAGTTGTTATATTGCCCTTTGTTGAAAAGATGTTTAGCCGGGCGTGGTGGCACATGCTTGTAATCCCAGCATTTGGGAGGCTGAGACCGGAGGATCCGGGTTCTGGGCCAGCCTCAGCTACCTAGTGAGGCACTCCGCAACTTAGTGAGACTCGGTTTCAAAATAAAGAATAAAAAATAGTGCTGCGGGTATAGCTTGGAGGTAGAACGCCCCTGAGTTCAATCCCCAGTACCGCAAAAAAAAAAAAAAAAAAAAAAAAAAAAAAAAAAAAAAAAAAAAAAAAAAAAAAAAAAAAAAAAAAAGAAAAGATGATGTTTGCTGTTTGCTTCATTCTATTGCTTTGCTCCTTTATTACTATATCCCACAAATTTCGGTTGCATTTTCATTTCATGTAGTTTAAAATATATTTATTGCTCCTGAAGTTTATCATTTAACTCATGTGTTGTTTAGAAGTCTGTTGTTTAACCCCCAAATGTTGGGGATTTTTCCACATATAATTCTGTTATTCTTTTCTAGTTAATTCCATTGTGGTCTGAAAACAGACATTGTATGATTTCTATTATTTTTTAACAACCACGGTGATTTTGGGAATAATTAAAAATGATTCATATTTTATTGAGTATTGGGTTAGTAGCTTATCCACACTTCTTTCAACCTTTACTTGAAGTAAAGAATTGCAACTCAACAAAGATTTTTTAGACAACTGAGGGTTCGGCACTCTGCTGACTTCTGGAGAAATAGAAGGCAGGCTGTATGCTTCCTGAAGGCAGAGACTATCTCTCTAATTCATCTTGGATTTGCAGTCCCTACCATGATGGCTTGCACATAATTCTATAAATATTTCTGTTGATGTGAATGAGGTGTTAGGGTTTATCGTGTTTCCCAAATATACCCATGTCTTGAACAACATTCTCACTACTTTATTCCAAAAGCTCTGATCAAACCACTTAGAGGAAGAAAGATATATTTGCTCACAGTTTTTTGGAGATCTCAAGGTTCAGTCCTTGTGAAATGGGAGTCTGAGGCTCAGACTCTCTGCAGCAAGCAGAGAGAAAGGGAGCAGAGTACAAGGGCTTTGCTCCTTATGTCATAGAGGCTGGAAGCAGAAAGGGCAAGCAAACAAGCAAGGGGATTCAGAGACACAAGCAGAGTCCTCAGGACCACACTCCCAGGGACCCACCTTCTCTAGCCACAACCCCCAGGCCAGGTTGCCAGGTTACTGATGAGATTACAACCTGCTGATGTAACTACATCAACACTGAACATTAATATGTAATCTCTTCAGGGGGCGCTCTATATGTGACCGTAGCCACCTGCTTGTTATTGATAATGGGAAACATAAGACCAGAGGGAAATCTTTATTACCCAACCTTAGCTATACTTTAAACTTCTCATCTGTAACAGGGCATTCATTATTCTTTGGCTGCTGTTCTCATATCTCATGATTTCCTTTCCATGCATATTCTTATGCTCATATGTAAGAAATATTTTAGTTAGATGGCCTGCTCTGTTATCTTTTTATACATCTTTAGAGATGACCTTAGGGTTTAGGTCCCTAAGCTGGGACATCCCACTGGGAATGCAAAGCATTATGAACAAATAGATGAAAAGATGATCAAGCCATAGTCTCTGAATGCAAATATACCTACCTCCCAGTTTGAGAAAAAAGACTTGCCCATAAGCTATTAAGATTATTAATAAAAGAAGGGTCTGAGATGGCAGAGATGGGGAAAAATTTGAAGAATGGGTGAGAATCAGCCTCAGGTTCTAAATTGAAATATGGTGGTTGTGTTCTCTGCCTGGTGGGGATTGGTAGTAGGAAATGTTATCAAGGTTGTATAATACAATCTGTTGAAAAATTTAGTGATATTGCAAGAACATGTTATTTTGTCTGAATTTCCCACTGAGACAAAGCAGTCTGTCTGAGGGAATTATCTCACAGAGAATAGGAAATAATGAACAATAAGGATAGAGAGGGGGCTCCTTTATTTGATTTTGTTGTTTACATAAGAAGAAACTTTTGTCTGTACTGATCTTTACTCATGATGAATGCCTCCTAGGGTTAAGCATTAGGGACTAATTCTAATATACAGGGAGAGAAGTTGAAAGATATTGCAGTCTGTATACTTGAACCATACAAAACTTTCACTTTAACTACAGATGCTGGTGTAGGAATTGTTCCGCATTGATTTTCAGTGCAGTCATTGTCTCCATGCTTGAGAAGTCATAATTCTGACACTCTTTTGTGGAGAAAGTTCTAATGGAGTTCACTTCATTTATGCTTATTATGGGCCTCATTTTATTCCATGATGTTGCTTTTTACACAACACATACTCACAGGAATATGTTTATCTTTCCATTGGATTTATTCTTTTTTTTTTTTGGTACTGGGGATTCGACTCAGGGAAGTTCTACCTCTGAGATAAGATACACCCTCAGCCCAATTTTATTTTATTTTATTTTTGAATCAGGGTCTCGCTAGGTTGATGAGAGTCTTGCTATGTTGCTGAAGCTGTCCTTGAACCTGTAACTCCTGTCTCAGCCTCCCAAGTACTAGGATTATAGGCATGTACTACCATGTCTGGCTGGATTTCTTTGTCTTTAAAAAGTGTGTGCTCATATGTCGTTATCAACTTGTACCTAACAAAGATGTATGCTTACAATGCACGAATTATTACAAAAAAAAGTGTTGCATATTGGACATCATTGGTAAAAGATTAATAAATCATTTCCATGTCTTTGTGAGAATTTGACCTTCAGTCAACTGTCTTCCTTCATTATCCTGGTAACTGATGAAGGAAATGTATTTATGTTAGTAGACAAGGTAACTCATATTAAAAGAAGACCCTCACCAGTAAATTGTATATGATTGAAAGGAGCTTTTAGTGGACTATAAATAATCTAGTAAGGACACCAAAGCTTAAGGTTCTCTGACTGATGCAAACCTGAGAATATCCTTGTGGGACTCTGATGCTTATGTCGGTGCTATTGTTATTTAAGATACTGGATTGGACCAGGCATGGTGGCGCATGCTTGTAATCCCAGCATTTGGGAGGCTGAGACCTGAGGATCCCGTTTCGCGGCCAGCCTCAGCTACCTAGTGAGGCACTCCACAACTTAGTGAGACTCTGTTTCAAAATAAAGAATAAAAAATAGGGCTGGGGGTGAAGCTCAGAGGTAGAATGCCCCTGAGGTCAATCCCCAGTACCGCAAAAAAAAAAAAAAAAAAAAAAAAAAAGATACTGGATTGGGTGGAATCTTTTGGCACGAGGCTGTTAAAACCTACATTCCAAAATATAACTCAGCTGTATTAGCAAGCTGAGTTCGATTTGTTGCTTACCAAAATAAGGCAGAGCACTACCTTGCAAATCTTTGGCAATACCTCCAAGCAGAAAAAGAAGGACAGAATTTATTGAGAATTGCAAGTAGTCTTTAAAAGCAGGGGGAGGGGGATTGGAGAAGTGGGCTTTATTAGGATTGGGTAAGGTTCATGGTACAGTAGTCCAGGATTGGTGGAGACAGAAAAGTGAGCACTGTCTTAAAATTATTTGCTTATTAACCTTGGTGCTGGGAATTGAATTCAAGGCCTCATGCATGCTAAACATGTGCTCTACCACTGAGATATGGACCCAGTCCCAAGGTGAGGATTTTGAGGTAAAGAATTCAAAGAATCTTATTGCATATGCTTTTTGCTGATGTTTCCCATTGAAGAATTAATGGGTCTTTATGACGCTCTGATAATGAATAGTCAAACCATTTATCTGAGCAGGAAAGTTCTAGAAAAATAAAGTCATTCTGGGGGAGACAAAGTAGTAGCATGAAGTCATGTTAATGTAGACAGTAAGGTCTGGTTTCAGTCTGCAGTGTTTAGGCTGAGTGGGATGGGGAGGGGATTGGGCAATTTTAGCTCTTCAGGCCTTCAAAGATTGCTCTTGTCTCTTTTTCTCACATCTGAGTTGTCCTCTAGAGAAGCTGGGGTACAAGAAGCATAGCTCTGTGGACTGCTATACAAGCTGCTAAGAGGTCAACTACCCTGCACCCTTCTGAATCTACTGATAGTGTGGCCTATGACAGTCTTATGACTTGGAATGTTAATTGATCAGCATTGCAGACACAGATATGGACTTTGTAATCAAATTTATGGTGTGCATTCTTCTGGAAGATGCTACTTTTCACTGTGTTTAGATCACTATGTCAGTAAAAATCTGCATCTTCAGTTACTTTTACATTAGTACACAGGATTACACTGGGTCGAAAATGCCCTTACTCAGAAGCTTTTGTTTGAGATTTTACAGATCTTGCCATTGTCTTAGCCACCATTAATGAATATCACAGAATCCTGGGAAACAATCAGTTTACCATAATTATAAATTCTTAAGCTAGCTGAATTTTTTACTCAATATGGTCCTGTTAGAATTTTAGAACCTATCCTTAATTCTTTTGCTCTGTATTGAAATCTAGCAATTAGGTTTAATAATAGCCTATCTATTTAGTGACAATGTGGCCTGCATTGGAAAAGAAAGTGATTTTTTTTAAAAGGAAATACATAGGCTCCATGTATAGACACCTGTCAACATATATGATAATTTTTTTTTTTTTTTTTTGTGGTACTGGGGATTGAACCCAGGGGCATTCTACCTCCGAGCTATACCCCCAGCCCTATTTTTTATTCTTTATTTTGAAACAGGGTCTCACTAAGTTGCAGAGTGCCTCACTAGGTAGCTGAGGCTGGCCACGAACCTGGATCCTCTGGTCTCAGCCTCCCAAATGCTGGGATTACAAGCGTGTGCCACCACGCCCAGCTATATGATAAATTTAGATCACTAGTATTAATCTTCAGCATTGTTATGTTTCTCCTCTATAGTGTGATTAATGATGACTTACTTGAACTGACTTCTGAGATATGGTAGTACATTTAGAAATATATAGGTATGGCTAAAGAAGGATTTATTTTTTCTCTTGAAATCTTTAAGTGCAAAAAATGCCTTACTTGATCCCATTCATCAATTTACTCCCCAAATATACATTGCATTACTCCTTTTTCTAAGTAGTAGGAATACAGCAGGAAATAAATACATAAATCATCTCCTATCTTCATGGAACTGTTAAAGAGAAATTGTACCAGACATTTATAAGAATGACAATGAAGACATGTATTCAAGAATATTTATTACGGTTGAGGTTTTGTATCTCCCCCAAAGCTCATGTGTTGAAAGCATGGTTCCCAATGCAGGAAAGGTCAGGGGTAGGCATGGCTGGAGAAGGTAGGTCACTGGCGGTGTGGCTCTGGGGGATATACATGTCCCTGGTCCCTTCCTCTTGTGCTTTCTGCTTCCAGGTGCCATGAATTGAGCAGCCTTTCCTCTTCTATGCCCTCTTTTCTGCTGCCATGATGTTTCTGCCTCAGAGAATTGGCTGACTGTGAACTGAGTCTCTGAAACCATGAGACAAAATAAACGTTTTCTCCCTAAGGTGTTCTTGTCAGGTATTTTGGTCACAGCACCAAAAAGCTAAGTAATCCCTACTGCAGTAATGGAGAGAGACTTGCACTAGGGGTTACAGATTGAATTCAACTTTGCTCAAAGAGTTGGGTTTGGTCAATGGGATTAGGCCATCTGTATTTACTGACTGGCACTTATCACAGTAGGGGACTATTCTCCTACTGAGACTTGATGCTTACATCTCAAAGGGATTCACCAAAGTCCTTGATAAAGACATTCCTGGGTTATAAAATTGGAAGAATCCAGGAGAGATTTACATCTTAAAGAACCAGGGAAAGTTTCCTAAGATAAATACTCTTAGAAAGGGAAGTCAGAGGCCTAGATTTGCGAAGAAGCCTGACTAAAGTTTAATCAAATTGAGACCATCTTGATCAGCATTTATATTCTGGTGAGGGAAAAAACAGACAATAAATATACAAGAAAAATTTAAATAGTATATGTATAATTTTAGATAGTGATATGTTCCACAAGCTAAAATGATATATAACAGTAGCATTCTAGATAATACCTGGAGTGATCAGGAGTTGAACCATACAGAAAAGCATGTAGCAGACTAGCTGTAGCTGTTAGGATTTTTTTAGTTGCAAATAAAAGAGATTCATGTGACCTCAAAGAGATTCATGTGATAGGAAATTTGATGTGAGGATGGACATTTTTCAGAACATAGGAAAAATAACAGTGATATCTTAGAATCTAATGTATGATCTTGGACCAAGGTGACTCAGGAGACCTTGGCCCAACGCACAGCCAAAGTCGATTACTAATGGAGTGAGTCTATAATTAGGGACTGGTACAATACAGGGGGAAAGTAAGGAAAGAGCATATAAATATGGAGCTACTTTTTGAATAGCTGCTTTATATGTCTCACAGTCTTGCTTTGGCACTATTTCCTCCAATACCTTTTTATTATAGCCTTTTCAACCACATTATCATATGTTATCATTAAAATTGCTAGAAAAAAGCCACTTTTAGAAAATCATTTTGGAGGACATGACTGTTCATACTGCTACTCTAGCTATTTTTTCCCATAGAGTCTAGATCTTTACTTGAGTGTTCCATCATTAATGTGATTCACTTACTTCTATCTATATCCTTTTCTTTTGTTCTCTAATTATTGAATTTTTTTTACTGATGGTTAATTTTATGTCCTAGCTGGACTAAAAGACAGGGTCCATAGATTAAACATCACTTCTGGGTGTGTCTGTGAGGCATTTTTGGATGAGATTAGCATTTAATCAGTGCATTTGGTAAAGTAGGTCACCCTTCCAAATGTGAGTGGGCATCCTACAATCCCCTGAGGACCTGAGCAGAACAAAAGACAGTGGAAAGAGGAATGTTCTCCTTGTTTTCTGTCTTACTACTTGATTGGGATGTCTTATGTTCTCTTGCCCTTAGCCTGGGATTTATATCACATATCTGCTTCCCAGGCCTTTAGGCTTGAGTTGAATTATACCATTAGCTTTCCTGGATCTCTCCTTTAGAGATGGCAGTTTGTAGGACTTCTCCCCCCCATAGACATGTGAGTTAATTTTTCAAAATCTTTTTCTGTTAGGTAGGTAGATAAATATATCTCTAAAGATCTTTATCTATACATATTTATATTATAAATGCATATTTATATTAATGTATAATCTCTATTTCTTTCTCTAGTACTACTAGTAGTTGTCCTGTTGGTTATGTTTCTCTGGAGAGCTCTGATTACTACACTGAGCCTCTCTTCTCTTTATCTCTGTTTATATGGTTCATGACAATCACTTTAGCCTTTCTCTGCTTCAGCTCTCACAGCCTGTTATCTCATTACTTCAGCATTTATTGGACCACAGTTATTCATTCTATAAAACTATAGCCAACCCATTTGAGGCAGGGTATAGTCAAGAAAAGTCTTTCTAAAGAGATGCTATTCAAGCTTGGATTTGAAGATGAGTAGGCATCCACCAGACAAAAAGAATAGTTGGTGGGTTAGGGAAGTTTCTCTTCCTTCCTTTTCCTCCCTCCCTCACCTTCCCTCCCTCCTACCCTTCTTATTTTGATTGCATCTGCCATGTCTGAACCTTAGTTCAGAAGAGCCCCCCACCCTTGGGTTAATTCTTTTTCTTTTTTAAAAAAAATTTATTGGTGCGTTAGTGAGATTCATAGTGATACTTTTGCATGTGCACATAACAGTATTTGCTCTATTTCCTTCCCCAGACTTCTCTTTTCCCTCCTTTCCTCCCTCCCTTCATTCTCTTCCACTACTCTGCTGGTCTCTGTCCTAATTTTCATGAAGTTCAGTTTCTTTCCTTTTCCTCTCTAGCTTCCACATATGAAACATAACATGTGACCATTGATTTTGTGAGTCTGGTTTATTTCACTTAGCATGATGTTCTCCAGTTCCATACATTTTCATTCAAATGACATAATTTCATCCTTCTTTATGACTAAAACTATATATATATATATATATATATATATATATATATATATATATATATAGCATTTTCTTTATCTTGTTGCAAGATACCTAGGTTGATTTCATACCTTGGCTTCTGTGAATTGAGCTGCTATAAACACGGTTATCCATATATCACTATAGTATTCAGACTTTTAATTCTTTTGGAAAGATACTGAGGAGTGGTATAGATGGATCTGTTTTTAGTGTTCTGAAGAATTTCATACTGATCTCCATAGTGATTGTACTAATTTACAATCCCACCAAGAATGTTTAAGTGTTCCTTAAGGAAATTATTTCATTTTTAAATTTATTTTTAAACTTTATTGGTGCATTGTAATTATATATCATAATGAGGTTAAAAGTAATACAAACATGCATGCACACCTCACTTGATGTATTTCCCTCTGCATTCCATTCCACTCTCCTCTCTTTCCTGTCTGTACATGTTAGTGAGATTGATAATGATACATTCATATATGGACATAGTATTATTTGAACCATTTCCTTATTCAATCCTTCTTTTACCTTCCCCACCTCCACTCCTCCAACCCCCTTACACTGTTTTATTGGTATCTCTCCTTGTTTATCTGAAGTTCCTTTGTTTCTTGCTTTCTCTCTAGTTTCCACATATGAGAGAAAACATGCAATCCATGACTTTCCAACATTGGCAAATCTCATTTAGGGTAATATTCTCTAGTTCTGTATATTTTCCTACAGATGGTATAATTTTGTTCTTTATGGTTAAGTAAAATTTCCTTGTGTATATACCACATTTTTTATGCATTTGTCTGTTGACAGACACATAGGTTGGTTCTATTGTTTGGCTATTGTAAATTGTGCTACAATAAACATAGTCATGTATGTATCAATGTAGCATTCTGACTTTATTTTTGAAAGATACTGAGAAATGTTATAGCTGGGTCATATGTTGGTTCCATTTTCACTTGGGGGATCTCCAAACAGGAAAATTATTTTAAGTACCATGTTTGGAGATCCCCTAAGTGAAAGAGATTATGACATTTTTGAAGGAAGAAAAGTACTTGTTGAACAGAGTACAGAGAGCAGAAGACAGATGCAGAGAGAGGCTGGAGAAGTGGGCAATGGCAGGTTGTGTTAAGAGGTTTGGATTTTGTCCTAAGGGCTGTGAAAAGTTATTGCAGAAGGCTTTAAAGCATCCTCCAATTTGGTTTGCTTGTACGTATATCATAATGTTTGAAAAATAAAAAGCCAAAGCTTTAGGCAATATACTTCTATGTAGGTTGCATATTTTGATCAAGTTTTAAATATACTGTAATGAATATTAAAGAGAAGTCTCCTGAACATGAAGTATTTTAAAAATTAGTACATTATAATTATTGCTAAAATAATTGCCTACTCTTCATGCATCTGTCTGTCCTTCCTATCATCCATCTACCTACCTAATCTATCTATGCGTGCTACTGTGATTCAATAAGAATATAAATTGGGTGAAACGGGTGTTATGTACAAGTTATTTAAATTCAGATCTTGTGCTGAAGGATGCTAGCTAATGCATGGAGTAATTAGGATTATTTCCCTATGGAGCTTTTGGTAGCATGAGTTGGAAAAGAGAGCTTTGAATAGGAAAGAGGCAATAGAATTTGTTATCTGGGTTAGAGGTTCAGGTAACAAATGTAGTTTGCAATTTCCTTTCAGTCTTTAAATTGCGCTCTACAAAAGGAAATGGGAATGGACTAAGTAGTCATTCATGTGTAAAATCTATTTAGAAGAAGAACCCAATGCTTATGAAGCAGAGCTTATTATTATTTTGTGGTTTCTATTCAGCTGCCTGATGTGGTCTACTAAAGAAGATTAAACAACTATTAATTATTTATTAAAGTATCAGTGCTGAAAGAGTCAAAAACTATTATAAGAGACTGATGATTTTATTTTTTGATTATCTCATTTTTTCAATAACCAATTGATTGCCTACTGTGTGTCAGGGAATGTGTTATAGATAAAAGAATGAACAAATATGATATGTATGCACAATCACAAGAAGACAGAAGTTATAAGGGGAATGTTTGTGATCCTTTGAGGTTATATAATGTAATGACCTGATCTAGATTGGAAAGGGAAGGTTCCCTGGGGAGGAGATGACTGTCCTGAGGTCTAAAGTATTATCAGAGCCAAGTAAGCTATGGACAGGGACATGAATGATTGTAGAACATTCCATTTAGTATGAATAGCAAGTGCATAGTTCTTGTATTTGAGGGAGCTTGGCACAGTATAAGAAGTAAAAGTTGGATGAAGAGTAAGCAGAAGAGTGGTGAGGGATGACATGGGCTAGTTTGATGAGCATGGAATAGGCCATGCAAATTGGTGTGAACAAAAGCAAATTTATAACAATGAGAAACTGTTGTGCAAAAAATAGGAGCAATTTTGAAAAGGTAGTTCATTTGTAGCATTCACGGTAGACTGAAGATATTTATTTGAACCCATTAGGAAACTCCTGTAAGGTATAGGAAAGAGAGGCTTATAATATGATCTAAGGTGGTGACAGTGGAGATGGAGAAGTAGACAAATTAGAGGGATAGTGAGGAGTTAAAATTAATAAGATTTAAAGGTAGACTAGAAGTAGGAGATGGCATAGAAAGAATGACAAGGATACATCTTGATTTATGATTTGCTTTATCAGGTAATTGATGTTAGGAGGGTGAAGGGGATATATTACTATTATTATTTAATGGAAGTAGCTTGAAATGCTTAAATGACTGTGAATAAATGAACAATGGTTGGAGTCTTGCATAGAGGAAGTTTGAAATATAGTGAGTAGGTGAATTTGTAAGAAAGGAGTAAAATTGCTAAGTAGTTGATAGGCACTTTGAAGTTGATTATAGTGAATTTATAATTGGAGCAATCTGCTCCACTGTGTAACTTTCTTGAGCTGTTTTTAACATAGGCATAAAGAAAGCCACAATTAATTCAGTGTTCAGATTTTGTTAGAGGATATAATGAAGAGTGAGAGATGCTAAGGAATTCAGGGTTTTGATGTCATTGAAATTGTGGGGCCATATAACAAAGGAAGCAGAGAATGAAGAGTGTTAATAGATTGGGGAAAAATGTATCTGTCATCAGATTGGAGGTTCAATAAGGTTGAACTATGATTGCATTTGGTGTAATTGGGTCATTGATCTTGACAGGGAACAGGGTATGGTCAAATAGCAAGATGGTTCAATTCAAGGCTATAGAGCTGCAAAATGCTTTAGGACATGATGAATTTTGGATTATGTACATGGGAGTGGGTATTGGAGGAGAAATGGAAAGGTTGTTGGAGATGAATTGTTGATGAAACTTCAAGGCCAGGTCATTGGAAGGGTTATTCACCTGGGTATCATGTAGAGTAGTGATAAGATTTGTAGGTGAGGTTGGATCTGAGAAATATTTGTCATACATATGAAATAATAATTTTGAGTCTGTTTTTATGAAGTATTCATTGTCATGAATCCATGCGAAGCATAATAGTGGTATACTTTTCAATACAAGTAGTAACTAAGACCTAGCAACTGTACATTAAATTTTGTTTTAAATATTGATATCTTACCTATTTGGTAAGAGTTTGGTTAAAATGAGACTGGCATATCATCTATATATCTGTATTTCCTCCTGTCTTTTTTTTTTTGGTGCATTGTAATCATACAACTTGTTGAAGTTCAGAGTGATCGAGGCATACATACACTCAATACTCATTAAGCCCTCCCTGACTTCCCTCCTTATTCCCTTCTTCTCCCCTTCCTCCTTTCTTCAGCACAATGATTGGCTTTGATAAGTTTGTGTATTATGCAGGTATTAAATTCTTTCCTCATAAATATCTAACATACGCACTAATCTCACATTTGTATATGTTATCTTTTTGACTGTGTTATGGTTTGGATATAGAATGTTCCCAGGAGAAGCTCATGTGTTGGCAATGCAAAAATGTTCAGAAGTGAAATAATCACATCAGGCTGTAATCTCATCAATGGAAAAATTCATTGATTGGTTATTTATTTGAATGGACTTACTGTGTAATAAATGTAGGCATATATAATGTGACTAGAGGAGGTAGGTCGTTAGGGATGTGGCCTTGGGGGACTATATTTGTCCCTGGCCCCTTCCGCTCTTTTTCTTTCCAGCTACCCCAAGCAGCTTTTCTTTGCCATTCCCTGCTCCATGCTGTCTCTGTCTTGGAGTTGGCCTGCCATGGACTAAACCTCTGAAACCATAAACCAAAATAAATCTTCCCTCTTCTAAGTTATTCTTGTCAGGTATTTTGGTCACAGTGATGGAAAAGCTACCTGAATCAACCTGTATAACAAACTATTCCAAAATTTTGTGGCTAATGACAACCACCATTTTAGTTGAGTGGTTCTGATTTGGGCTACTTTTGCCTTTTCTCAAATAAATTCACTCATGCATCTGTGGTGGCCAATGAGTTGGCTGAGACCTGGCTGATCTAGGATGACTGAAATGCATGAGTCAGAGGGCTTCTTCTGAGGTCTCTGGTCTTGTTCACATAGCTAGGTTGGATTCTAAAATCATAAGTGAAGGCGTGGTCTAGGGTTGGGACCAGCACATTGTCATTTATACTGCATCCTGTTGACCCAAACAAGTCATAAAGCCACCCAGATTCAAGAGATGGGAAATAGACCTAAACTCCTGATGGAAGGAGTTTGCAAGTCACTTTATAAATGGAAGGAAACAATCACAACTATTTTTTTTCTTCAAAAAAGGAACATATTACAAACATTCTGTGTTGTAAGATTGCAAGATGTAGGTGAAAAACCATGCAACTGGATATTGTAAGTCCATATTCCTGATGGTCCACTTAATTGTCATGGATTCTGAGACAAGAAAGTTCTTTGATTATCCCTTTTCTGTTTATAAAAAAAGGGAGAGAAGCCACAGAAAGGAATATTGGCTGAATTATCTGCCTATTCTTACTAGTGGTGATCATTTGTGAAAACTGATTTGTGTTTTAGTTGACTTTACCATCGCAAGGTATTTTTGTGCTGATAAGATATCACATCTCTTTACTGAGTGAATCTACAAAAATAACCGAAAGAGTTAATAGCACTGAGATGTCTCCTGGATATTGTTCCTTATGCTTCCTCGTCCCGAGGGGCTTGTCAAGTAAGGAAATTGGCTAGGAAGGTGGAAGGCTGGTGACTGAAAGTTCTCCATTAACCCTGCTGTGTTCTATTATGCATTTGATGTGTTTGATATTCTCTTCCACCAGAGGAACCCCAGGGATTTGTGTACTAAGAGCTCAGAGGTTAGGATGGTGGCAGAAAGCCAGTAGAATGCAGAGGAAGGCACAGAAGGATTGCAAAGTTTAGAGTGAAATGACTCAGAAAATGAATGAACAGATAAGACTGGTGGAGAATAGAGAAT
>PVLC010011634.1:20684-46563 GCA_004027655.1 Graphiurus murinus | reverse complement strand
CCTACACAATCATATCAAGGTCACTCATTGAAGTGAACCTTAGGGGGAGGGAGGGGGAGGGAATGGGGAGGGAATGGGGAGGGAATCGGGGAAGGGGTCAAATGAGAATTGTGTGCAAATATGTTGTTAACAATTTGTACTTAACAAAGATGTATGCTATATTGCACGAATTACTACAATAAAAATTAAAAAAAAAATTTAAGACATGTAGTTTTGCTTATGCTATTAAATAAAGCTATGTATAAGACTGAAAAAAAAATAAATTTCAGTTCATTTAATCTTACCTAAAGATGATCACTAACTTTTAAGAATATATCTCAAAGTTTCTTTAAGATGCTGAACAGATTCTGGGGGGATGCAAAAATTGTTCCTTAAGTAATATAGAATGACTTTTGTGTAAAAGAACTAGAAAGATAGATTTAAAACTTAGAGATGAACTTAGCTTTGTAAGATTGCCTTTAGGTTACATTCTAAACATTTGAAACATAATTTTGAGAAGTAAAACAAATCTAAGATGAAGATCACAAGGTGTCTACAGCAAAACTTGACTATTTGATATGATTGACATAGACCAAGTAGGTTTCCCCTAAGTCTAGACTCAAATCAAATGAAAAGGCTCTTAAACCAAACTATAACAACTCTTAAATAGAAAATTTCTTGAGGTTATGGGGAACCACAACCTTACAGCCACCCAGAAAGTTTTCTACAAGAAGGAAAAAGCATCTATTTTGGGTGAAGTATTTTCAGTTTAGTTCTTTGTGACAATGCTCAAGTTATTTCTTTGGGCATTTCTAGGGTGGTACAAGGAAGAAGGAACTTTATGTGTGGTCTGCATCTGTAGTAATAACAAGTGACTAAGAAAATGTCAGAAGGAAAGTAGATAATGCCCCTAAATGGGGTGCATTTCGGGTTAGTCTCCTCTGGACAATGAACTCTTCAAGCAATGACACAAATGGAATCTCTTGGATTTATTTTGTTAATTTTAGTAAAATTCTCTGTGATATCATCCCTCTGAAGCCAGCTAGGGAGTGCTGATTGCTCATTTGAAACAAGTGTTTGCCCAAGTAGGTTAGCTTTAAACAACTTAGCGCGTTGCTCACATTTACCATTGTGTTGTGTTATGTTTGTACATGAGAGTAGAGTGCTGACTCAGTGCTTCTGAGCCAGTCTTTGCATTCACAGTAGGGTTTGTGCTTGAGCTGCTCCTGGAGTAGATGGCTTGACACATGGCTTCAATCTCCTATTCTGGCAGTATGTGAAGCCAGCCAGTTGGCAGATTTCAGGTCCATAGCAGAAATATAGTCTGCTGTTCTTGCACTGAGTTTGGATTTTGCTGGGGCAGCAGAAATGAGCTTCACACACATGTGAAATGTAATCTTGTTAAAAGAGGAAAAGAGGTGAGGCAGAAGTGGGGGCACATAAAGATCATACAAAGATAACACAGCTGGTAACTGTCATTTGCTACATGGTCAGTTTTCAACATTTCAGTTGTTCATATAGTGTACTGTCTGTTCAAAACCTGACATTGTTTTTGCGGTGAATTCTCTCAGGCTTTCATAATTCATTTCCAAGATGGAAATCATCAAATATATATCATTCCGGTTCCATGTTTCTTTGCAAGTAAAACTTGAACTACAAAGAGTTAGAAATTTGGAATCCTAATCTCGTCTGTCAGTTGTATGATATTAGACAATTAACTTCAGTTTCTTATCTGTGAAGTAAAATAGATGGACCCGTGTCAGTTCTCAAATTTGGAATCTATCTTTCACAAGTTCCACCTGGTCAAGTGGTTTCTGTCAGTCTTCCCAGGAACTTGAAAGATGGTTGAAATATTTGATCTCCCTTTACCTCTTTTACTAACCCTCCTATAACTCAGTCTTCTCAGGGTTTTAGGCTTCAGCCTCATCCAGGTAAATATGATATATAGACTGAAGAACTATTGGATGATATATATGATAGATAAATCATAGCTTAAACATTTTGATTTAACAATTGAGTGATCTGAGACAAAGTAATTTTCCTCTTAGGGCATGCTTTATTTATCAAAAGAATATAATATATTCCCTACTTCACAGAAATTTGTAAATATTTAAAGGGAGAATGGGATATGATAATTTTTAAAACATTAATTTCTATGCATGAGCATGGTGATATTTTATCTTATGTTAGTTAAAGTGACAAAATAGTAGGATAAACTGTTGAAAACATTAAATTGAAGCTATTTTTTCTTAAAGTACAGTCAAAAATTGTAAAAGAAAAATTTAGTTGGTTTGTCATGATTTGTTTTTCTATTTAACAAATGCTAATTGGATATTTACTAAATGTTTTAAGTATTTTGAGCATATCAGTGAAAAAATGGACAATGATCTCTGAGTTCATGAAGTCAGTATATTCTGTTTATTTTATTGGCTCCTAATGAAATTGAATTCCTTAAAAAGATTTTGAAATAAATTTTTACAGGAGCAAAAACTGATAGCTATAGTATAATTATTAATTACTTCTCCATTTTATTACTTCTAAAAATATTATATATTCTTCTTCCAGTAATTCAATAATATGCTATAAATGGGTTACACTAAATATTATAACTGAGAGTAGTACTGTAGTCTCTTCTTGGTGGATTTTAGTGGGTCTTGAAAAAGACTATGTTTGGCCAATTGGAGGAAAGGACCACAAATACTTCCTTAAAAACAGAGAACACTACAATAAAACAAAAACAAAGAAGCAAACACAAAGATAAAAAGGAACTTAATTTTTTGTAATTATTAATCTGGTAATAGTTCTATCTTATCTGCATAAACAATCAATGTTCTATTTTTCCTATCAGTCCTTTGGGTAGCATCAAACTGTTAAGCACATTTCATGTTGTGGTTGTTTAATTTGATTGTCTGTGATGATTATGTCCTACAAATAGAGGTCAGTAACACATAATTACCTTGGTTTTATAACATCTTTCAAGTACTTTATCACAATGATTTTTTTTTCAGCTGATAGAGAGCTGATCACTCATTTTGCTAAATTTTTTAATAGATGTTTTTCCACCTGAAATTCTGACACACATTCTTATTTACAATCTCTTTGCCAAGAAAAAGCTAAGCAGCTGTACATATTTGGAAATAAAGAGTAGAATAACTTCCTTTTAAAAAAAAACTTGGAGGTTGAAATTTCCTTGACAAGTTCTATGGTTCACATTGAAAATTAAATTTGACTGCTTTTTTTTTTTTTTTTTTTTTTTTTAACTCTCTTTGCTTTGTTCCTGCTTTGGCAATGAGCTGTTTTTAAGTATTCCATTCCTGTTTCCTCTAGAGATTATGTAAAAACTAGACTTCAATATTATTCTTGGTGCTAATGGCCTTAGACATTAATTTGTTGATGGGAATTTGTTTATAGATTGATGATCTGGGGTTAGCCCTGGCATTTAGGACCTAGTATTATTATGAAGTATTGCGGAAATATTTGTAAAATCCCCAAAGTGCTTTTTTTCTGCCTCAAAAATGATTTCATCATATAATAACAGAAATGGTGTCAAAACTAGGCTGCATTAAGACATCATTTTCCCACAATAAAATAAATTAGAGATGAATTTTGCTTTATGTATTTATAATTGTACATCTTAAAATTTTGGTCCTGGTGTCTTTTGTTTGAGAGGGGGTTCTCACTATGTTGCTGATCTTAAACTCCTGGGCTCAAGCAATCTTCCTGTCTTAGACTCTCAGAGTAGCTGGAACTACAGGCATGTACCACCACCATGCCTGGCTTGGTCCCAGTATTTTTTTTTCCTTGAACCCAGGAGCATTCTGTCCTTAAGCTACACTCGCAGCCCAATTTTATTTCTTATTTTGAAACAGGGTCTTACTAAGTTGCTGAGGATGGCCTTGAGTTTGCAATCCTCCTGTCTCAGCCTCCCAAGTACTAAGATTACAGACATGTGACAGCACACCCAGCTCCAGTTGCTTTTGCAAGGAAAAAAAAATATGTGGAGGAGTAGATAGTGGAATTGTGCCTTTGCCTTTCTAATACAGTCACAAGGGACAGTGAACATCCATTCATCTTTTCTTCTTTGCTACTAAATTGTGGTGTGATTAAGAAAGATTCCTTGATTTAAGATCTTTGGGAATGCTGAAGTTTTATAAAGCAAAATCATGGTACTCCTCTCTGACTCCATTCCCTTCAGTATGATTTATATTTCAAAAATAGCTGAATTTTAATCAAATACATCTTGTATAGCTTATTTCTTATAGTGCTCAAATCTCCTAATCCCATAGTTAAGGTACATGCAGTTATTTGAAAGTAGAGTCAGAAAAGAAGAAAAATTTTCTATCTTTCCTATAAAGTCAGGCTTAAAAGTATGTTTTATAGGTAGGGTCAGGGCTAATGGACAAATATAATACTATTCTTTGTAGCTATTTTCTTTATTTTATTATGCACTGACCTTTTATTAAATCTAGTATTTGTGGTTCAAATCTTGTGATGGCTACTTGAGATTCTATCCAAAAATATAAGCATGAAGGGATGACAGCTTTTTATCCAAACACATGTTTTATGTTTTTTAAATGAACTATTTATAAGGAATGTTTTTCCTTCCTTCACATCCCTCCAAGCCCCAAATTTCACTGCAGACTGTGAGGTTGTTATCAACAATGTGGTTCAAAAAGATTCTTTTCATTGTTCTAAATGACAATGAACCGATTTAGAAGTTTTTATGATTAAAGAACATGCACTTTTTAGCATTAATGCTTGCCAAATTAGTCTGTTTTACTTTAATAAGTGTTTCAAGGCCAGACTTTTTGACCAGTAATGTTTTCAGAAATCATAGACTGTGCTCATAAAGTTCCAGATGTTTTCTGATTTTGTTATAACTGGGAAGAAGAGTAAACATGAACACCTGAAAGACATTGGACTTTGAGAAATTAGAACTAGTCAACAAAACAAATACTTTAAGTCTTGACATGTTTTCATTCTTTTGGTATTGAGTTTTTAAGCCATGGTTTGCCCTAAATGTTTTGAGGTGTAAGTGCAGCATGAGGAGTAAGTTAGCTCTATGTGCACTCTATTTATTCTAACAACATTTATTGCATGCCTTCTACTCATCCATGCATAATTCTAGATCTGGGTTTATATATTTTGTACACTAACAACATTTAAAACTATGTTCTTTCATTTGTTTCCTTCACAATCATTTATGGACAATTTATGCTATGCTATGTGCTTTTCTTGATTCTGTAGTGCAAAGGTAGATATGGCATACTACTTAATTTCAAGGAATTTATATGTGACAGAGGAAAAGGTCTATAGTAATTAATTAATTAAATAGATATTTAGTGAGCTTGTACCAGAAATCAGAAAGTGAGCTCAAATAGGAAGACAGCAGCATTTGATCAGACACGGGTCTTACCCACATGAACCCTTAGGTTCTAGGGAATAAAACAAGGAGCAAGCAAGTGAACAAGTCGACATGTAGTATTTGATGTTTATAGAAAAATAGGACGATGTAATCTAGAGTAATTGAGGGAGGGGTTACTTTGGAGTAATGAGGAACCCTTCTGGGGTGATGTTTGAGCAGAGAGCTGAAACTTGCCTTGTGGGAGTGTATGGAGAGAAAAATGATCCCAGTGTTGCTAGAGGATGAGGAGAAGTAGGGTGGGAGGAAAATCTGAGATGAGGTCAGGGAGGCAGGTAGAGTGGATCATTAGTCTCAACCTTAGCCTGTGGGACACTAGTTTTTTATCTTAAAGCAATAGAAACACATTAAAGGACTTAAAACAGTTTACAAATCTAGACTGATGACATTTTCAAGAGATCAATCTAGAGATTGTATGAAATATGAGTTGGAAAGGACCTAGGGAGGAAGAAGAGAGAAAAATTAGATTATTATTGCCAGTAAGACCAGACATGATGTTGGCATGAATTGCAATGACTGGTGGTAAAGGAGACAGAGAAGTAAGTGAATTTAACATGTATTTATTTATTTGTTTGTTTGTTTATTTATTATTTATTTTTGTGGTACTGAGGATGGAACCGGGGGCATTCTACCTCTGAGCTACACCCTCTATACCTATTTTATTATTTTTTCTTGAAACAGAGACCTCACTAAGTTGTGGAGGGCCTCACCAGTTGCTGAGGCTGGCTATGAACTTATGATCCTCCTGTCTCAACCTTCCATGTACTGGGATTACAAGCATGCACGACCATGACAGGCTTAACATTTTTTAGAAGAAGCAACAATGGGGTTTGTTGATGGATGGAATATACAGTGATACATAAGGTAAAGTGTTACATATGTTATGATAAATGCCCCAAATGAAAAATAATGAATCTGCCTCCAGGTGCATATACTGCCAGGAAAACTTTGATAAATGATGGTAATTCTCCACCGGGCACAGTGGCATAGGGCTGTAATCCCAGCACTTGGGGGGCTGAGGCAGGAGAATTGCAGATTTGAGGCCAACCTCAGCAACTTAGTGACATCTTGTTTCAAAATAAGAATTAGAAAATAGGGCTGAAGGTATAGTTTGAAGAAGGTAGAATGCCCCTGAGTTCAGTCCCAAATAACCTCTCCCCCTCAAAAAAGATGGTAATTCTTGAGCTGAGTTTATGTTCACAGGCAGTCAGGGGCGGTGTAAAGCACAGGAAAGGTATGTTGGTCCTGAACACAAAGAGGACAGTGGGACAGTGAATAGGAGCAAATGTGGCCAGGTCCAGTGCAGGAGAGGTGGACCAGGGTTCTGCATGTCACAGTAAAGTTAGATGTCATCTGGTAGTAGACAGGGAAAATCATTACCTGGAATAAGGGGATAGCAAAATATTATTGTGGAGAAAGACTAGTGAAATTTCCTCTTGGTAGGAATCTACCACATTCATTTTTTAATTATAACTCAGTCAGTTTTGAATAGTTTAAATATGATAATTTAAAATTGTTGTAAAATGTACATTTTAAGTTTTCTAAGTAATTAATATTCTCTAAGCATATTATTCATTACTAATGAATAATATTTACTCTAGAAAGAAAGTTAGCATTATTATTTGTGGAAAAGAATATAGTACAAGGAGGACATAGGTCATTTACATAAAATTAAATTACCTTTCTTTTACATGTTACTCCACAATTTCATTCTACCAAACCAAATGCTAAACGTTAACAGTGATGAACTCATAATTAATCTCAGCTTCTCTTCTTGTGATTTGTAGGTATGATTGTGAGAATTAGAATGATCATGGTAGTCCGGAATCCTCAACCCACATAAACCTTATCTTATTTACTTTTTCTTTTGGTTAGCAATATTTGTTCTTTTTTTTTTTTTTTAAATATGAAAGGTAAATTTTCATCTGTTTTTATAGGGTGGAAGTTTTTCAATGGAGAATTTTGAGAGCAATCGTAAAGTGAAAATGGGATTATAACATAAATTATCTTGAGACTATAATGAGGGAAAGTGTTTTATATCACAAAAGCTACAATCATACTCATTTCAGCATGACCGACATGTCAAACACTTTCAAGGTAATGAATGCATTCCAGAAGATTGTCTATATTTTTTCCCCACACTTTAAATAGCAGGAAGATGGTTGAGACAATTTACTGTGGCATCAAAGGCATGGCGATGGGCGTTACCCTCACAATTCTGAGGCAGAATTTAGCTTTGGCAGAGACTGAGCATTTTAATGAGCACTAGCTTACATTTTCTTGGCATTAGGATTATATAGAGCCATATTTCTCCCGCTTTGGAAAAATATACAAAAATGCAAAGAATGACTATACTGGTTAACCAAAATGAGTGTCCATGGCTGCTAAGTATTTTAGAGAACACCAGGTAGCATTTTGTGAGTGATTTAGGGACTTGTTGCTATCCTGTGTATGTTAAGTGAGAGAAACAATTTAAAAAATATGAATAAGTTTCTTTCAGGACTTTTCTATATGCAGCAAGGTAAAGATTCAGGAGAATCTTACATCAACAGAAGTTAATGGAATAACCTTTTAATTTGCTAATATTCTGACATGCTTCAATTGAACACAAGAAGAGGTACTAAATGCTAATAATTAAGTTCCTCAAAATGATTTCCAAGGCAGCCTGGTTGATTCCACAGTCCCTCCTGGGGTTCTATTTACATAATACATAGGTAGATTAAGGGAACAATCCTCATGTTCAACCCAAGTAAAGATTAAATAGTACATTTTGGAAATCAATTAATATTGAGGCGCTTTGGGTTTTCTTTAATTTTACTCTAAAGAGAAATTAGAAGAATATATTCTTTTTTTTCCAGACAGGCAAGTGTCTCTCAATACATGCCATATGGGAATGAAGGGCAAAATTCTTTCCGAGATTATTGATTTAATTGTACAAAAATCTCCTAACATCTTGAAGAATTTTTATTGCCATTTTGTGAAGTGTCCTCTTTCTTCTTTATACAGTCTTCCTATGCTCAGCCCTATGGCATGCTGACATTTGGTATCACTTTTCAAATTAGTTTAAACTGTAATTTAAAAACATGTTTTTTGGATTCTTAATAATTTATTTGAGAGCTTCATGTGTGTGCAAGTAACACAGGAGAGATTTTTTTTTTTTTTTTTTTTTGCGGTACTGGGGATTGAACCCAGGGACATTCTACCTCCAAGCTACACTCCCAGTCCTATTTTTTATTCTTTATTTTGAAACAGTGTCTCACTAAGTTGCGGAGAGCCTCCAGTCTCAGCTCTCACCCTCCCAAGTACTGGGATTACAAGTGTGCACCACCATGCCCTGCTAGGAGAGAAGTTTTAAGATAGGAACTAAGAACATGTTTTGTGTGCAAATATTGTATCATGTGGCTTAAAGTTGGCCTATAGTCCCAGTACTTGGTAGGCTGAGACAGGAGGGTTCCAGGTTCCAGATTAGCTTCAGTAATGTAGTCAGATTCTCAGCAACTAAGTGAGGCCTTGTTTCAAAACAAACAAACAAACAAACAAACAAAATTAAAAAGGGCTGGGGGTCTAGCTCAGAGGTAGAATGCTCCTGGGTTCAAAAGCCAGTAAAACACAACACAAAACACAACACACACACACACACACACACACACACACACACAAAAATAGATGACAGTAGGGAGAAGAAAAAAACTTTATCAAGACTGAAATGATGGTATTTTAATCCCTATTGAGAATGTGTAACTTAAAGGATATAAATGCAGTTTGAGGCATAAACATTCATGTGTTATCAGGGTAGCAATGAGATGTATGGTGTAGCTCTATAGAATAAACAAACACATAGGCAGATATGGAAGTGGCACCTTCTATGTGCCTAGACATACTAGATGGTATTGTAGAAAGAATTTGCAGTCAGATGAAATACTGTCTTTCAGGGATCTTCTAAGGTTCTAGGGACTTATGATTTTCTTGTAATGGTAATACAGGCAGAAGGTGGCCAGTGACATCAGAGGAAAGAAAGGCCATGAGGTTTCAGAGGAGGAAGGAATGACATCTGATTGGGGGCTTGGATGGGATGGAATTTTAAATGGGCTCTGACAATATTTGCCTGTCTGGAAGAATAAATTGCAGATGGATATGCAAAGATAGAAATGTCTAGGGCAAGTTAGGAAAGAATGAGCAGATGAGTTTGGCTAATAAAGGTTTCTATAGAGGGTATCTGATGAAATTGGGGCAGAAAGCTGGGTTTCCTGTGGAAGGTGTCAACTAGGGCAGGGGTTGTTCTTCATTCTCAGATCAATAGAATCATAATGATTTTTATGTAGAGTATTGACATAATCAAAAAAATTTTTTTGACAAAATTTTCATTAATGTTCAGAAAAATTTGGGTTAAGGAAAACATTGAGGGCACTGAGGCCATGCAGAAAGAATCTGCACAAACCATGGTGAGCAGTAGCAAGAATCCAGTAATGGCAGGAAAATAAAAAATGGAAAATGGAGTGACAATTCCAGCGGTCCCAAGGAATTGAAGTTGGAGATCACACAAGTTACAGCCTCTTTTCCTGTTAAGTCTATAATCTGTCTTTTACTTTTACTTTTTCTAGTTCTATGAAAAATTTCATGCCTGAGTGGAAATAAACTCCTTGTGAAATAAATTGAATCCTCCTGTTTGTGCATAAAACTTTTAAAAAAGGAAAATAGAGAAAAGATGATATCATAGATTTAACCTGTTCCTTAATGAGTACTCAAAAAATAAATGAAAAATGACTGGTAATGTGGATAATTAATCTAATTAATGCATTTTGTATATTATGTTTATTGTTTTAATGTGAATTGTTAATTTTGATAGTTTGTTTTTTTAATCATTTCTAAATAATTGTGATTTTATTCCTCCACAGGAAAACTTTGACCTATAGGCTATTAATAAAGATTTAAAGATTTAAAACTTTAAATCTTTATTAATGAAGGTAAGTAACACTTGTCAATTTGTTTTGAATGCTTGGAGAATTATCAAGACAGGTAAGTAAAACAGGTCCTGTCTTTTTATCATAGAAGCTTTTCCTATGAAGTGAAATATCACTGACAAGGAAGTTCAGATTTCTTTATCCTTTGTGAATCAATAAGATGTAAATGGTATTGGTACTACATCCAAGGTACACATTGTATTTCCCTATAATTTCTCCTTTGAACTCTGCTTATATACTTTGGCTCATGTATGTATTAATATTTGCCGTTTGAAATGGCAAACCTTGATTATTAGCAAATAGTATAATTTCTGAAATTATACCTTGACATTTGTTCTGAAGTTCTCAACACTGGCCAATTTGTTTCATAATAAATGTTTGCTAAAAGTTGCACAAACAACTGTGAATCTGTTGAAAAGTAAATAGCAATAAAAGAGATAAGAACTTGTTTTTCTAATAATTCTCAGGCCTCACAGAGAAAATAAACTGAATGTAAACTAAAGTAGTATTTATCTAGTTTATGGAAAACACACTAACACTTGAATGAGTATGTATAGTACAATTATAATGGTAAGTTGTCATATAGCACATTTTCATTGAACTGGTTTCATCTCGCTTTATCTTTGAAAATCTGTTCAGAGAAGGTGTATGTTAGCAAGGAATCTGCCCACATGTCCTTTCACTCTATTCCCTGTACCTTAGCCTTCCTGTCTCTGCCTGAATTAGGGGCAACATTTACTTTCAGGATCAGGACTAGTTAGTTTTAAGCTGTACTCAATACCTCTAGCACCAGGACCTCTCATATAACCTGGATTCAAGTTGCTTCTCTACATCTATAGGTCCTGTTACTGCCTTTATCAGTTAATTTCTCTAGGCTTATTCTTTATGTTATCAGTGATAGATGAAAGGCTATCAATGTTTATCTGGACTCTCATTCTTTTTCTCTTGATGAACTCGGCACATTTGCTTGTTCTAGATGTGACTATGGAACTTTGTGAGCCAATGATGCCATTTCTACATTTACAAATTTTACCAAATCAATAAAATAATAATGAATTTTCTAGACCATATTATATCATTGATTTTAAGATATATCTTTAATGCAGAATCTTCGCATCAAATATATGCAACAATTTTGTTATATAACTGCACTAACATTTATCCATTCTAAATAAACTACTTTGCTAGTGCAAAGTCACACTTTTAATCTATGTCTTCTTTCATAACTAATACCAGATCATTTCCTGTCAGGGGCCTAGCCCGACCGGAAAGACCCCGCCTCTAGATGGCGCCTGGCAGAGTGCCAGAAGTGGCTACAGGTGGTAACATTCTAGGGCTGCGCCACGCCAGAGCGCATGCACCAGCATGCCCGGCTCGTGGCCGGCCCAGGTGAGAGCTGTATGAGACGCCTGGTGGCTTAGGCCCTGTGTGGCTTTAAGAGCCTCCACCTCTCACATGTGAGAGAGAGGCTGGTTGGGTTGTTGCTGGAGTGGGTTGCAGGAGAAGTTCTGGGAGGAAAGGTTGTTGGTTGCTAGTGGAAGATGGATTGCTGGAGAGAGGGGTTATTGGGAGTCTGTTGGAAAGGCACTATTTGGAGAGACGGCTTCTGTGCTGTTTGTTACTGCTTGTGTAGTGCCCTCGATCCCAGAGAGAGAGGTATAATAAAGAGAGGTTTGAATCAGCAACATTCAGGCAGTGTCTTTATTGGGGCCTCACGGTTGAGGGTTCAGCCTGGGGTTTCCGATAATTTCCAAGGGTTTATAAGTTGTTTGGAATATTACAAAAATATCCTCTTAGCTTAATATATAAAATACTGGTTTGTGACAAACTAATACTTTGAGACATCATTTGATATGTAATCTTCTTCTGCAAAAACCCCTTAAAATACAGAATGGAGATATGAATTTTGAAGTTGGTAAGAAAGTCATCACAAACCCAAATCTGCCATATGCTCAACTTCCAGACATTAAAAACTTAGTATATGAGTGATAGAAGGGGAAGATTTCAAAGTACTATTAAAATTAGACAATTTGATAGTTGGCCTGATTATCTTTGTCCATTATTCGAGTTTGTGTAAGACTGAGGGTTTTCCAGGGCCTGGGGTTTCAGTGCTAACACTGGGGAAGTGTGACTGGAGGTTAAGGCAGCATCATCCAGTGTTTTACCCCTCAACCCTGTCTTTCCTATAGCTTGGAAATTAGAAACAAAAGCTTGATGAGAATTTAAGTAAAACATTTTTGTTGGTGGGGTATATTTTTATCTTACTTTAAAATTATATCTTGAATTATATCTTTATATTCCTAAAACACCTTACAATATTTTCTGACTTTGTATAAATATTATCTCTAAACTATGGACAAAAGGAAAAAAGTTCCATATGGAGAAATTCCAAAATCTGGCTCTAAAATCAGAATTTGCTCCTTCATTACTTTGTTGTTTCTTTCCTCTTCCTTTCTTTACCTTTTCTATCCTTTATATTTTTCAATCCTGGGGTTATACATTATCTCTATATGAAAGTTGCTACTCATGCAAAGAATTCAGGGTAAAGGAACCATTCAGTCCAGAAATAAGTAATGATGAGTAGAGATATTTTTTAATTAAATCTATTCCAAATGCTTTCTTTTCATCATAATACTATGTTGAAGGTACAAATATAACTAATACTATAATGTATTTTGTAGGTATGGTTGGGCCAAGCAACCTTATACAGAAAGAGTAAAGATACGTCATCTTCAACAAAAGCCAATTCTTCATCTGAGAGTCATCTGTAATGTGGCAGGCAATATATAAAGAGTTTATATTTTATTTTAAAGTATTTATCTCTGATCTCTAAGGATTTGATGGAATCAGAAATAGAATTACAGATGTCTTAAACCCAAGTCAGTTTGGAAGGATGTTTTGCTTATCTCCTCAAATCCAAGATGTTTGGACTTTATATTAGCAAATGAGATTTTTTTATGGGATTAGTCCAACCCTAAGTACCAAATACTGCTAGAATATTTAAGGAACCATAGTTTTATTTTGTCTTTACATTTTGCCAAATTCAATGTTGCACTTCCACTGATAAAATGTTGGAGTGACTTCAGGTTTTAACAAATGCCAAAGGAAATGTCAAGATGTTTGGACTTCATGCAATCTAATGAGGTGCATTTTGATAGTTAGTTCAACCCTAAGTGCCATATTACAGATACCTCATACAAATAAAAAAAATGAATATTTAAAAAAGTGCAATATACAGAGAGTACAAAATTATAAGTGTACAACTTCGTGAATTATCACAAAATAAAATTTATGAATTGATAGCATATAGATTCAGAAACAGAGCATTATCTATGCTCCAGAAACCTCTCTGTGCTCCTTTCCAGACATCATCAGTTCCAATGTCCTTCTAACAGTATGGGTTAGTTTTCCCTATTTTTCTGAACACCTTATTAAAGGTATCATGCATAATTAACTTCTTCATACCTCACTTTAAAATTAGCACAAATATTTGAATATTAATCCTTATCTTTGTGTATAATCTGGACAGGGTACTGGAATGAAATAGGATTTGAGTGGGGCTAACAAATCAAATCTTCATTTTATCATTTATTAACTCTGTTGGATTTTTTTATTTTTAGATTTTCTACTTTATTACATTGTTCAATATATTTATTCTTATGCCAGTATCATGGTATTTGAATTACAATTGCTTTATAGTAGGTTTTAAAATGAAGAGTTTCAGTCCTCAAACTTTTTTCTTCTTTTTCAAAATTATTTGAAAAATTTGTGACTCTTTGAAATTCCACATGAATTTGAATATTGGTTTTCCATTTCTGCAAAAAAGGCTGTTGGGATTTATTTATTTATTTTGTGGTACTGGGAATTGAGCTACACTCCAGTCCTATTTTATTCTGAAACAGGGTCTCACTAATTGCTTAGGCTGGCCTTGAACCTATGATCCTCCTGTATCAGCCTCTCAGTTGTTTAGAAACCTGACAAAAACAGCATGATGGTGCATTCTTGTAATCCCAGTACTTGAGAGGCTGGAACAGGAGGAACTCTGTTGCATTTGCATTTTGATAAATTACTTGTTCCCTTTTAGCCTCACTCTTTTACACTCTCTTGAATGATTGACAGGAAGATTGAAATCATCTATGTAAAGTACCTGGAAAATAGTTGAAGCTCAATAATTGTTGGTCTCTTCATCCCACGTTCTTTTGATTTTCCCTCTTTTTCTATTTCAATATATTAGTGGGACAAAGTTATTCCACATTCAAGCTAAAAGGTTTTGTCAAAGGATTCCCATGTGTTGTTCAAAGCAACACAATACTCTTTGCTAGAATATTTAAAGAACCATAGTTTTATTTTGCCTTTACATTCTGCCACATTCCATGTTGCAGTTCCACTGATTTAATCTTGGAGTGACTTCAGGTTTTAACAAATGCCAAAGGAAATGTCAAGTGACCACATGACTTGGGAGTATTTCAGGAGGTTATGAAGTCAGGACATGGGATATGAAACTCCATCTCCTATTCATTCCCCTATTCTTCCAATTGTCTAATGAGGGATTCTCCGACATTATTTTAATCTTAAATTTAATGGAATTAATGTTTTATATGTTATGCCAATGTATTTAAAAATAAGGATATAATTGTTCAATGTGAATGTAATTAGATGTATTCGTATAGCTCTATTATAGCTGCGAATGGACATTTAGATTACTTCCACATACTGTATAAATAGTTATGTACTCTATAAGTAGTTATATTTATTATAATGTCCATACTTATTTTAAGTATTACTCTGAAGTAAACATTAGTGCAAACAAAAACCACAATAAGATACCACCTTACACCTGTAGGAATGGCTACTTCCAAGAAACAAAACAAAATAAAACAAGAATTGATAAGGGTTTGGAGTAAGTGGAACTTTTCCAAACTGTTGATAGAAATGAAAAATGATGTAGTCACTGCGGGAAACAATATGAAGGTCCATAAAAATTAAAAATATAAGTTCGATGGCAGAATTGAAATTAGGACCTCAAAAGGATGTCATCACGCAGCACTACTGACAACAGCCCATATGTGGAAGCAATCTACATGCCTATTCACAGATGAATAAAGAAAATGTGGTATACACCACGTATGCACACACGCACCCACACACGCATGCACACATGCGCAAATATTATTCAGCCTTAGAAGGAAATTTTGTAATATGTGACAACATGAATGAATGATAAATGGTGTGTGATTTTCGCTTATATAAGATATCTAAAATAGTCAAACTCATAGAATCAAAAGATAGTTCATAAGTCCTTAAGGGTTGGGACTAGGAGAAAGAGGGAATTACTAATTTACTGGCATAACGTTTCATTTTATTTATTTATTTATTTTTTTTGGTACTGGGGATGGAACCTGGGGGCATTCTACCTCCGAGCTATACCCCCAGCCCTATTTTTTATTCTTTATTTTGAAACAGGGTCTACCTAAGTTGCGGAGTGCCTCACTAGGTAGTTGAGGCTGGCTGCGAACCCGGATCCTCCGGTCTCAGCCTCCCAAATGCTGGGATTACAAGGGTGCGCCACCACACCCGACTCTATAACGTTTCATTTTAGCAATATCATTAAGCCCTACATACAACTCTACTGTCCAATATCATAACTATGCCAAACAATATTGTATTTAATACTTAAAAATAATGAAAAAGATAGCATTCATGTTATGTTTTACATATTTATATGTATGCATATGTGACACTAAAGTTCTTTTATGTACTAATATAAGATAAAATATTAATTTCTTATGTAGGCATGTCTTACTAGTCTTTTAGATAGGATATGAATATCTGTCTATGTTAACGAATCCATGTTTTCTACTCTTTATTCACAAACTGTTTTTCAGCATGCTATAGGTCTTTTCAATAACTTTCCCTATCTGCACAGTCCAACTGTATGTGTCTCTAACCAACCAGCTTGGAAATTGAATTTAAAAAGTTGACAAGAGTCCTGAAGAAGCTCCATGGCCCAGAATATAAGTAGTAAACTGTAGCTGTTTTCCTCTTAACACCAAAAGAGTCACTTTATTGAAAAAGATGTCGCCAAGAAACATACGTTATTTTTCTCACACATAGATGGCGCTACTGACCCACCATCATAGACACCTCTCGGGCACTCTCACCACTGACTGGATAAACATCAATCTGTCCATGTCTGGTCCCTAAATAGTTTCTATTTCTGGAGCACTAACTGGGGTTCTGGGTGGGGTGAAGTCTTTAACAAGGAGCTGTTATTATTGTATGTAACCAACCGTGCTAATATTTAGAAGCAGAACATATTGGTTGACTGGACTTTTCATATTTCAACTGGTAAATTGGATATTTTTGTGAGTGAAGACAAAGGAGCCTGATTTGAACCATTTTGCTTTATTTAATTGTTTGTGGGCGGCCTAGTGCTTCCCTGGACCATATTCTCATCTGTTTTTCTATCTAAATAGAAAGGATGGAACTAACATTTCCTGGCCACCTAACATATACCAGTAAGCTGACTATTCATACATGATATATTCCCTTATCCCTATGGGGGTGGGGTGGCTTATTTTCTTTTTTTAACACATGGAAAAGATGAAGGTCAGAGATGTAGCATGGCCTGATATCTCACAATCAAGTCACAAAGTCACTGTGATCTTGTGATTCAAACTTAGTTCTATAAAATTTAAGATATAAATTAAATGTTCTTTTTATATAAGCCTGTCCAGAGACTATAATAGTAACCTTATAATAAACTTACTACTAGCCTTATGCTAACATTGCTGCCATGAAGAAAGGTAAATAATAGCCCTTTGAAAGAATAAAATATAACAGAAGCTCTCTTAAAAGACCTTCCATGAAATGAACTGATCCAGCAAATCACTAGATGTTCTTTTTGCTTCTGTAAAGAACTTACTGGTTTGTGTAAACCAAGGTTTAGAGATGGAGAAAAATGGACTCTTTCTGTTCCTTTGTATTATTTAGTGTAAGTCTATTATCTGGAATTATGATATTTCAAATTTATGTATAGATATTTAAAATTTTATTAAATATTCTGTGAAATTGAATTAGATAAAAATAATATATTATTTGAGAGAGGCAATTTATCAAAAAATGGCTTCTTTTGATGATGTGACAAAATTAATGTAACACAGATATTTGACTACATCACTTATGCTGATTACTTCTGAGAATCATCAGGACCATTGTCTCTAGAGACAGAAACGGAAAAATTTGCTACCCATTATTTTGAAATTTGTAAACATCTGGAAGTGCTGGTTTTTTGTCACATACCCAGTCTAAGGTGATTACATCAGATAGACTTATTTCTTCTCAGACAGACCATGTAGTGATACTTCATGACACAAAATTAATTTTATTTATATAAATAATTCTAAATAAGAAAGGTACTTTTTATTACATTCTGAAATTTGGTTATACTGTTTATAAATCTCTATAGTGTAGTTAGATAACAAGCATTTACAAACCTTTGTATTTAAGGTACTTGCTAAAACCATTTGGTAAGGAAATCATGATGAAATCTATGGTGACTTTGGTAAGGCCATCCTTCAGAGGCATGGACACAGACACAGGAGCAGAGGCCAGTATTCCATCCACAGAGACATGGAGACTTGAGGGCATAGGAAGATTTGAAAGACAGATTTTCTTCAAGTGGTAAACAACAGAGAATGGTCACCTTGAGGAAAAAGTTCCAAGTAACTGAAAGAGTTGTGGTATTCATTTTTAGCGGAAACAGGTCTGACAATTGAAAGATGACTCCACACAAACATTTTGCAGTGAACTTGACAGCCACAAAAGGAAAAAAAAAAGTTATATCTCATAGGTGGAGGGAGGGTAGCGCTGCATGGAATTCCCAGCTAATGGGAGAACTGAGTCTGAGGAGAATTGTTATTTGTGTAAAACATTGAAAAAGAACAGAACTCAAGTAACACAGCAGAAAAATTCTTTCACCTGGAAATAAAAAGTTCCACATAATATTCATTTTCATTCTACTCCCTTTATTCTTGTCATATACATCCTTCCACTTATAGAATGAATCTTACTAATTTTGCTCTTGCAAATACTTTTACTCTATATTTATTCTATTCTCTCTTTTGCTTTAACAATTTCACCCTCTTTCTTGGATATTATTATCAACTTTCAAAGATTCAAACACAATTCTTTCAATATAAACAAAAATTTTAAAAAATCTCCTGTATCATAGTCTGTTCTCATTTATCCTACCATATTTCAGTATTTAATAGAATAAGACAAACCCCAACTATTCACATTCCAATTTCACAGTTACTTTTCAGTGATCTTATTTACATCTCCATTCCTCTGTACAATTGTTATTTCCTGAACATCAGTAGTTTCCATATTTTAATCCCAAAAGATACTTCTCTATATTCATTTCCCTGTACTTAAAATATTCAACACAGACAAGACGGATAGACCATTGGCCAACCTAACCAAAAGAAAGAGAGAATCAACCCAAATTACCAAAATAAGAGATGAAAAAGGTGATATTACCACCGACAGTATGGAAATACAGAGGATAGTCAGAAACTATTTTGAAAAATTATACTCCAACAAAATGGAAAATCTAGAAGAAATTGACACATTTCTAGACACATACAACCTCCCTAAACTGAGTCAAGGAGATATAGAAAACTTAAACCGACCAATAACAATCAAAGAGATAGAAACAGCAATAAAGAGTTTACCATCAAACAAAAGCCCAGGGCCAGATGGTTTTCCAAGTGAATTTTATAAAACATTTATAGAAGAGCTAATCTCAATACTCCTCAAGCTATTCCATGAAATAGAAAGAAACAAGACCCTCCCAAACACATTCTATGAAGCCAACATCATATTAATACCAAAGCCAAATAAAGACAGCTCAAGAAAAGAAAAGTATAGGCCTATATCATTGACGACCTTATATGCAAAACTGCTAAACAAGACACTAGCAATGCGCATTCAAAACCACATCAAGAAAATTATACACCATGACCAGGTCAGGTTCATCCCAGGGATGCAAGGCTGGTTCAAATATGAAAAACAATCCATGTAATACACCACATAAACAAACTCAAAGACAAAAATCACATGATCATCTCAATTGATGCTAAAAGCACTTCACAGAATCAGAATAGAAGGAACATACCTCAACATCATAAAGGCAATCTTAAAAAATCAGAAGCTTTTCTGTATGCCAACCATAAATCCACCGAAAAAGAAATCCAGAAAGCAAATCAACTCACAATAGCACCCTGAAAAATAAAATACTTAGGGATAAACCTAACCAAGGAGGTAAAAGATCTCTATAAGGAAAACTACAAAAAGCTGAAGAAAGAAATCGATGAAGACCATAGAAGATGGAAGGATCGACCATGCTCTTGGATAGGCAGAATAAATATCATCAAAATGGCCATCCTCCCAAAACTGATCTACAGATTCAATGCAATACCCATGAAATTACCAAGGTTGTTCTTCACAGACATAGAAAAAGCAGTCCTTAAATTCATCTGGAAAAACAAAAAGCCCAGGATAGCCAAAGTAGTTCTTAGCAATAAAATCCATGCAGGAGATATCACAATACCTGAATTCAAACTCCACTACAAAGAAACAGTATTAAAAACAGCATGGTATTGGCACAAAAACAGACACATAGACCAATGAAGCAGAATATAAGACTCAGAAACCGACCCACAGGCTCACGGTCAACTGATTTTTGACAAAGGAGCCAAAAATATACACTGGAAAAAAGAGCCTCTTTAACAAATGGTGTTGGCAAAACTGGTTAACCATATGCAGTAAAATAGAAATAAATCAATAAACCCCACTTTCTCACCCTGCACAAGAGTCAACTCAAGGTGGATCAGAGACCTGGAAGTCAGGCCAGAGACCTTGCAGCTACTTGAAGAGGGCATAGGCCCAACACTTCAACACATAGGCACAGGTAAAAACTTTCTCGAAAGCACAAGCAACTCAAAGGAAGATCAATACATGGGATTGCATTAAACTGAAGAGCTTCTGTGCAGCAAAGGAAACTATCAACAGAGAGCCTACAGAGTGGAAGAAGATTTTTGTCAGTTGTTTTTTGGATAGAGGTCTAATATCTAGGATATACAAAGAACTCAAGAAAATCACAGCTAAAAAAGCAAATAACCCAATCAAAAAATGGTCAAAGAACCTAAATAGACACTTCACAAAAGAAGACATACAAATGGCCAATAAATGTATGAGGAAATGTTCTACATCATTAGCAATCAGAGAGATGCAAATCAAAACTACCTTGAGATTTCACCTAACTCCAATCAGAATGGCAATTATAAAAAACATGAACAACAACAACTACTGGCAAGGGTGTGGAGAAGTGTGAACCCTAATACATTGTTGGTAGGATTGCAAACTTGTGCAACCACTTTGGAAAACAGTATGGAGGATCCTCAGATGAATGGAAATGAACCTACCATATGACCCAGCAATACCACTTCTGGGTATCTTACCCAAAAGAGTGGAAACCAAACTATTAGACTGATGCATGTGTATCTATGTTTATACCCGCACAATTCACAATTGCCAAACTATGGAAACAGCCAAGATGTCCATCAACAGATGAATGGATTACAAAACTACGGGATATGTACACAATGGAATTTTACTCAGCCATAAAAGATGAACAAAATCATGTCATTTGCAGGGAAATAGATGCAACTGGAAAACATTATGTTAAGTGAGATTACCCAGTCACAAAGAATAAAGAAGCATATGTTCTCCCTAATATGCGGATGCTAGGGAGGAGATGGAGCATAAGAGGGTCTCCAGATGAAAAAGGAGAGACCCTCGATAAGCAAAGAAGTTGATTTAACCGAAGGGGATGGATGAGGGGTGGGGACATCCTAAGGCAGGTGATGTACTTATACAATTATATCATGGTCACTCCCTGAACTGAACTTGAGAGGGAGGGAGGGTGAGGGAGTAGGGTGGGAATTGGGGTAGGGGTCAAATGAGAAATGTGTGCATATATGTCATTATCAATTTGTACCTAACAAAGATATATGCTTACATTGCATGAATTATTACAATAAAAAAATATTCAACACAGGTTATCACACTGTATTGAAAAAAGTTCTCCTTTTGGCTTATAAGACACTATATTTTCTTGGTTATTTATATAAGGCATAACTTACAGTGAGAATAAGCAAAAAAAAACATCAGTGATTATCCTTTTGATACACTGTTGGGGCCTTTTAGAGATTATCTGATTTTATGAGGCCTCTGAGCTTTGCCTTTCAGCTATTTTGCAACTGGGAATTATAGGCAACAGAAATCAGAATAAATAATTCTTATTTATAGACACTAAAATAAGTTTTATCTAGTGAAGGAATCAATTCTCATATCTCTACTTTGCCCCTTCCCCCCAAAACCTAGTTTGGGGTTCACTTATATATATATATATTTTTTTTGCAGTACTGGGGATTGAACTCAGGGGCATCTACCTCTGAGCTTTACCCTCAGTCCTATTTTTTATTCTTTATTTTGAAACAGGGTCTCACTAAGTTGCGGAGGCTCTCACTAAGTAGCTGAGGCTGGCCTAGAACCCGGATCCCTGGTCTCAACCTCCCAAGTACTGGGATTACAAGTGTGCATCACCATTATTTGACTATAAATTTATTTTAACATTCCTTTTGTTACGGTTGTAATGGCATTTTCCTCGAATCAAAGAAAATAAATCGAATTGAATCAAAACTAATAGATGGCTTGACTGCAGCATTAACAAAAACTTTATTATAAAGTCAGTAGGAAATAGAAATGGAAGAGAAAAAAAGCAGTGTGCCTGACAGACATGCTGGAGAGCCCAAAAGTGGAACTTTGCCCACTCCTCAGACCACAGTCTTTAAATATAGTCTTCATATTGGTGTGTTCTTATCAGTGTTACCAAGGCAATGGGCTAGTAACTTAATCCTTAGCCAGGTGGCGCCTCCTTGTCCCCAGACAGTGTGCTTACTAAGTGCAGGGGTCAATGATCTACCTTGCCTTTACCCCTATTGTATTAGGCTGTATTGGTTGCTCATCAACTATGGATGCTTTGAAGCTGCACACAGAGTTTACCTTTCCAGGTCCCAAAGAATAGGAGAGAAATAGAGGCACAAATTACAGCCAATGTAGCTGTGGGTGATCTCTAAGAGAGAGGCTTAAGGCTCTTGCTATCTTTATGGCTCTAAAATGCACCAGGCAGAGTCACTGTTATCTTAGGGTTTTCAATTGTCTCTACATATTTTTTAAGACCAAAGGCTTTACTATGGGTAAACACTAGGACAAAGGGCAGAGGGGAGGGGTAGCTTTGAGGAGCAACAGGCAAAGCTGCCATTCTCCCTGCCTGAGTGCTTGCACAGCACCCAGACTTTGGTTGCTTCTAACATTTTGGAAATTAATACTGGAGCAATTTTCCAATACTGTCCCATCACACTTTACTCCATATTAACTGGTGGTTCTTTGACTTCCCTCTGAGTTGGATGTGACACCTGCCTCCTGCCTGATTCCTCATGAACTAATAAGTTAAATAAAACTTTGACACATTCATTTTATTTGTGTAAGAGTGTCATGGTTTTTATTTTCTTAAAATAAATCTTTTAATAGACCCTTTCCTTGATCTGACCCCTTTTACCACAGATCCTTGGTCTCTTGGGTTGGCTTCTACTGTTCCTATTGACGGCTAGCTTTTGTTCTATCTCTTTTTTTCTACTAGTGATGTCATTGGGTCAATATCAGTTTTCAGTGATATCTTCATACTCATAACTCCCAAATATTTATTTATAGTTTCAACCTCTCACCTGAGTTCCAGGATCATATATCATGATTTTTATTGGATATCAAAGTATCTTTAATATTCCACTTTTTTTTTTTTTTTTTGCGGTACTGGGGATTGAACTCAGGGACATTATACCTTTAAGTTACACCCTCAGCCCTATTTTTTATTCTTTATTTTGAAACAAGGTCTCACTAAGTTGCAGAATGTCTCACTAGGTAGCTGAGGCTGGCCGCGAACCCGGATCCTCCGGTCTCAGCCTCCCAAATGCTGGGATTATAAGTGTGCGCACGACGCCCAGCTCCACTCTTTTTTTTTACAATAAGAAAATTAATTTCTTGATTCCTATTTTCCTTTCATCCTTAAAACAACAATACCAACATTAACCATAAGGAACCCAACAAGAACTGAACAACTTGTTCCTCTCCCAGGTTTCCCATGTCAGTAAAGTTCAATGCCTTCTAGTCAATTGCTCAAGCAAGCAACTCAAAAGTCCATATCATCCCATTCATCAATAAGCTTTGTCTCATTCACTCTAAAGTATCTCGGACTTGTTACATGTTATTTCCACTGGCCCCACCGCATCCTTTCTTGTCTGGACCAGGTGAGGGCTGTCTCCTTGGTCTTGCTCATCACTTCTCTTCTTGCCCATTCTGTACTCCATTTACTACCAAGCAGGCAGACTGTTCTTTTTAAACATAAATCAAATTACTTCACTTTAACATTTAAGACCTTTTAAAATCTTCCAATTTCACTCGAAATAAAACTCAAATCCCGTATTATGACTTACTCGGGTTTTTTTCTACAACCTCAAGTCACTGCTTTTACTAATCCTTGCCTCATTAATCACTTTCCAGCTATTCTAGACTTGCTTCTTTTAGTTGAATAGTCAAAAACCTTTCCTGCCTCTGGGGATTTATGCTCGCTGTGTTCTCTGTCTAGAATGTGATTGACTCTTTTCTGTTTGAAATGGGAAAAAACAAAAACAAAACAAAACAAAAACTTCTTCAGTTTTAAGTCACCTTCATCAGGTCCTCCCTCTCCCTACCTAAAGTAACCTCCTCTCCCCTTATTTTCCATCATACCCTCAGTCCTTTTCCTTTTCAGCATTTACCACAAATCACAAGATCTTTCTTACAATTTTTTTAAAGTTTTTTTTTCTTTTTCCTTTTTCAAGGTCTGTGCAGCTCTGCCTCCTCCCTTCCCCCTTCCCCTTCCCCTAGAGTTTGCAGCACTCCAGGTGGCAGGTCCCTCAACTGCCTTCTTCTTCCTTGTATTCCCAGCACCTAGGATATTCCCCAGAACATAACAGATGTTTAGAATACTTTCCCAAATGAATAAATGAAGAATCAACCTTCTATTTTCATGTTGCTGTCTCCCTTGCTCCCCTCCTGTGCAAGATGAAATGTGACTCGACTACTTTTGCTAGCTATTCCATTCCTAGGAGTAGTATCATCCTGGTCTATAGTAGGCACTCAATGAATATTTTAGTTTAATTAATGAGTGAATTGAGTAATAATATTCTCAAGGTCATAACAAATTCTATTCTAAGCTGCCACTTTTATATTATAGACTAGCCAGCTCAAGACTCTGGTATTTGGGAGCAAACTGATTTCAAATCCTGAGGTAGGACTGACTTTGGAGATAGGCAGGAATTTGGGATGGTAACTTGATTAGAGGGGTACCTGGGAACTTCAAAGGCTATTGTACTATTTTTATTTTGTTGGTAATTTGTTAAATGACCAGTTTTTTACTCAGAGGCAGTATGTGGAAGTCTCAAATTCTCTGAATCTATAGATTCTTTCGTATCAGTCTCAATTCATCAGTAGTCTTCACCATGTAAAAATGGTACATATTCTATTTTGTGCACACTCTCCAATCAGAAACTTCCTGGAACTTTTTTTTTTTTTGGTACTGGGGATGGAACTCAGGGGCATTCTACCTCTGAGCTACACCCCCAGTCCTATTTTTTATTCTTTATTTTGAAACAGGTTCTCACTAAGTTATGGAGAGCCTGACTAAGTATCAGAGGCTGGCGGCAAGCCCAGATCCTCCGGTCTCAGCCTCTCAAGTACTGGGATTACAAGCATGGGCCACCACGCCCAGCTTGGAACTTTGCTTTTGTTAGCTATCTGATAAGTATATTCATAAGTTTTATTTAAGTCTATTTTAATGGCTGTAAGAGTCGAATTACTTAAGTCAGAGTAACTTATACTCAACTCCATGCTTTGAAAGATCCCCAATTAAAAATGTAATACAATTTCACATTTCTAGAAAACTAACAGATTTGAGATATATTTTGAATATTTTTCTTAAAAATTATGTACAAATATAACTTACCAACAGGAAAATTAGATTTTTATTGCAGTCATTTTCCTTAAAAACACAAAAATTAGAATATATAAACCATATTCCTAATGAAGCAAAAATCAGAGGAGGAAAGACATTTTTTTCATTTATAACAGAAAATTTGAGAGGGAAACATTTTTTTTTTTTTTTTTTTTTTTTTTTTGGCGGTACTGGGGATTGAACTCAGGGGCATTCTACCTCCGAGCTATACCCCCAGCCCTATTTTTTATTCTTTATTTTGAAACCGAGTCTCACTAAGTTGCGGAGTGTCTCACTAGGTAGCTGAGGCTGGCCGCGAACCCGGATCCTCCGGTCTCAGCCTCCCGAATGCTGGGATTACAA
>PVLC010011634.1:0-20584 GCA_004027655.1 Graphiurus murinus | reverse complement strand
AGAGGGAAACATTTTTAAGCAAGTAGAAAATTATTTTCAACAGGATCATAACAATGCTGATTTGTATAAATTCATTATATGAACAATCTCTTGTTTTAATTTATTCTGATTGTGATGTTTTAGGATTGAGTTGGCTTGGTAGGAAATATTGAACTTTTAAGTGCAATATTTTTAAATGCAAATACTGATGTTTAAAGAAATCTTTAATTCATGGCTTATTTCACATATATAAAGTTATTTTATAAATATCAGGAAATCGCCGGGCGTGGTGGCGCACGCTTGTAATCCCAGCATTCAGGAGGCTGAGACCGGAGGATCCAGGTTCGCGGCCAGCCTCAGCTACATAGTGAGGCACTCCACAACCTAGTAAGACTCGGTTTCAAAATAAAGAATAAAAACTAGGGCTGGGTGTGTAGCTCGGAGGTAGAATGCCCCTGAGTTCAATCCCCAGTACCGCAAAAATAAATAAATAAATAAAATAAATAAATAAATAAATAAATAAATATCAGGAAATCTTATGTTCTAATATTTAAAATGAATCCACACAATCATTAATGTTGGTATAATGAATGTTGAAAAGGAGATAACTATTACCATGTAGAGTGATACCTCTTATTTTCAAGTCTTACTGTTAAACAAAATGCACTAGAAATATTATGTTTGAATGTGTTTATGACGAATACTAGCAATTTTAACAAAGACAAGCAGCTTTCCCTAAGTTTTTTTTTTTTTTTTTTGCGGTACTGGGGACTGAACTCAGAGGCGTTCTACTTTCAAGCTACACCCCCAGCCCTATTTTTTTATTCTTTATTTTGAAACCGAATCTCACTAAGTTTCGGAGTGCCTCACTAAGCAGCTGAGACTGGCCGCGAACTCGGATCCTCCGGTCTCAGCCTCCCCAATGCTGGGATTACAAGTGTGCACCACCACGCCTGGCTTTCCCTAAGTTTTGATCAGAGAAATCGTGTTCACTGCACTAGGAATTATTTTTTTATTTCATGCTCTAGACCTGCCATTTTTCAAGATTATACTATAATTACAGAACCTGTTGGCAGCACTACAGTATGCCTACATCTATAATCTATGCTCAGATACAAAGTGTCAGAAATGCAGCCACTTAAGTCCCGAAGCAGTTGGAGACTTGTAGTTCTTGATCATGGGTCATGTGTTCATTTTGACATTATCTAGTTTTTTTCCCAACTGCACCCAACTGACATATCTATATAGGTTCCTACATCAATCACTTTATGGACCATTGTTGTGCCTATATCAGAGAACAATACCTTTTATCACTTCACAGTAAGTGGATTTGCTCCTCACCCATATCCTGATGGGTAGGCCAGGTAAACCAGGGTGCAGTGGATGGCTCAAACCAATAGGAACCAAAGGAGATCTGAATAATTAGGTAGTTGTGAAATAGTGAAAATTATTATATGCAGTAGTAGCAGTATTAGTACTGGGGATTGAACTCAGGGGCATTCTCTCTCTGAGTTATACCACCAGCCCTGAGCGTCACACCAGGTTGCTGAGGCTAGTCTCAAACCTCTGACTATGTAACTATCTTAGTTACCTTCAGATTGAATTGCTAAGGTGAAGAATTCTCTCTTGATCTGAATATGCCCATAATGTATATTTTGGTATGAGATGTCCAAGCATGTTTCCTCCTCCCTACTTATAGGTTGCTTGCAGACTTGGCTGACACTGGAAGTAAAATGATTCCGTAGCTTCGGGCATGAGTGAACTTCAGTTTTATCCTTGCAGTGCTTATACATGTTTGTGGAAAAAAAGAGTTGAAATGCTGCAGTCATCTTATTTTACAGGCTTTGTCAGGCCGAGATGCTGTTTTATTTAGAGAATTTTCCATGCCTTTGGGTTACTAAGATTCAAAATAATGTAAACTGGTACATTTTTATTTGGTTGAGTCTGTGGCTAAAAAGGCAATGACTAGGAGCTTGATTCACAGACTAGTGTTTTGCATGGGCTTTGCCTATGGCTTCTTGGATCACAGCGGGCGCATATCTGGAACAGGGAATTAAGCCATTCTGCAGAAATGGCCTGGCTCAGGGCTGACACTCAAGGAAGGAGGTGAAATATCAGAGGCATAGTATTTAAGGTTGCAACACAGCCTCTGACCAATCTGAGATGGTATGTGTGGTTAAAAGGCCCGGTCTGGTTGATGGATGCTTCAGCAGCAGCAAATGGAAACTTCTAATTAAGTCCGTAGCATTTTCTTGGGTCTAAGGGGAGTTTGAGTTTAAAAGCCAAAAGGACTGGGACAAGACCCATGTCCTAAAGGAGAACAAACTGGATAGATCCAGGTAGGTTTCCAGAATCTTGGCCACATTGGCTGAAGTTTAAGATGCTTGAAATGGAGGTACAGTGGACACAAGCTAGGAAGAGGTACAAAGCCTAAATATAGGAAATTTGCAAAAATGGTGGGAAACACAAACAAATGCTGGGTTTTAGATATCCAAGAATGGGGGATTTAGCTAACTCTAGACTCAGAATTTTACTTGAAAGATGGAGTAGTACAGCTGGATTATATGGAAAATACATTCCCAGTTTTCTGGGGAATCTCTACACTGATTTCCATAGTAGTTGCACTAATTTGCAACCCATTAAGAGTATTTAAGAGTTTTTATTTTCCCACATCCTTGCCAGCATTTATTGTTCTTTGATTCTTGTGTGCTTGTGTGTGTGTGTGTGTGTGTGCATGTGCCCATGTGTGTGTGTGTGCATGTGCCCATGTGTGATTGTGTGATACTGGAGATTGAAACCAGGGGCATTCTACCTCTGAGCTAAACCCCCTAGCCTATTTTATTTTTATTTTGAAACAGTCTCACTAGGGTGATGAGAGTCTCACTACTTGCTGAGGCTATCCTCAAACTTGTGATCCTCCTGTCTCAGCCTCCCAAGTACTGGGATTACAAGTGTGTGCCACCATGCCTGGCTTGTTGCTTGATTCTTGATGATTGCTATTCTAATTTGGATTGAATGGAATCCCAGTGTAGTTTTGATTTGCATCTCCCCAATTGCCAATGATGTTGAATATTTTTTCATACATTTATTGGCCATTTGTGTTTCTTCCTTTGTGAAATATCTATTTAATTCAGTTGCCCATTTCTTGATTGAGTTATTTGATTTTATAGTGTTGAGTCTTTTAAATATTTTGTGTATTTTAGATATTATTCCTCTATCAGAGGAAAGATCTCTCATTATTCTATAGGTTCTCTCTTTAGACTCTTGATGGTTTCCTTTGATGAACAAACCCTTTTTAGTTTAATGCCATCCCATTTATTAATTCTTATTTTAATTTTCTGAGCTTTGGGGATCTTATTGAGAAGTTTCTACCTTTGCCTTGTAGCACTGGATATATGCCCTCTTCTATTAATTTCAAAGTCTCTGGTCTTATTTTCAGTTTCTTGATCCATCTTGATTTGACTCTTGTGCAGGTTGAGAGGTAGGGATTTAATTCTATTTTTCTACAAATGTTTTCCCAATACCATTTGTTGAAAAGGCTATTTTTTTCCAGCGAATGGTTTTGGCACCTTTGTCAAAGATCAATTGGCTATACATGTTTGGATTTGTGTATGTATCTTCTATCCTGTTCCATTGGTCTATGTGTCTGTTTTTGTATCTCTTTTTTTTTTTTTTTGTGGTACTAGGGATTGAACTCGGGGGCATTCTACCTCCGAGCTATACCCCCAGCCCTATTTTTTATCCTTTATTTTGAAACCAGGTCTCACTAAGTTGTGGAGTGCCTCACTAGGTAGCTGAGGCTGGCCGCGAACCCGGATCCTCCGGTCTCAGCCTCTCGAATGCTGGGATTACAAGCGTGAGCCACCACGCCTGGCTTGTTTTTGTATCAATAGCATGCTGTTTTTATTATTATACTATAATTTGAAGTCAGATATTGTGATGTTCCATGCATGATTTTTTTGATGAGAGTTGCTTTGGCTATTCTTGGTCTTTCATTTAGGACTGATTGATCTTTCTAACTCTGTGAAGAATTATATTGGTATTTTGATAGGGATTGAATTGAAACTAATACATAAAAACAAATTTATAAACATATTTATCTCTTCAAACATTTACCATTTCCCAATGGCAAAAGCTTTCAAAATCCTTTCATTTAGCTTTTTGAAATGTGCAGCACATTATTGTTATTTATAGTTATCCTACTGGGCCATAGTGCATCAAAACTTCTTATACCTATCCAACTCTAACTTAATACTCATTAACCCATATTTCCCCACTCTGTTTCCACTACCCAGCCTCCAGTAACAACCATCGTACTATCAGTTTCTATAGGATTAACTTTTTAGATTCCACATATAAGTGACATTATGAAATACTTGTCTTTCTGTGCCTGGCTTATTTAGAACTACCATATGATCCAAGAATTCCACTACTGTGTATATCTCCAAAGGAAATGAAAATGGTATATCCAAGAGACATTTGCACTTCCATGTTTATAGCAGAACTATTGACAATAGATAAGAAATGGAAACAATCTAAGTGGCCATTAATTGAAAAACAGACACAGAAATGTGGCACATAAAAACAACGGAATACAGCCACATGAAAGAATGAAATCCTTTCATTTGTCACATCATAGATGCAACTGGAAATAAGTAAAATAAGTCAAAATATTATTCTGATTTTATATAAGAGATAGCAAAGCATATTGAAAACCGATTATATCTCAGACACCATGAAATCTACATTCAAATGAGTCTTCTTACTCATTTTCATAAAAATGCAGTGAAACTATTGTTCATGGTTTTAGGTGTGGGAAACTGAGCTTCATTAAGAAGCTGCTAAAGATTGCACAGCAGTTGATGAGGCAGATATTGAATCTTCATTCGACCTGTGGAAATACTAAGGCTGTGAGATCCCTTGCATAATATTTTATATCCAGTATCCTAGGTTTTTCCTTATCACACTGCATAATGGTTCAGATGGGTGAATGCTTACTTGTAGAAAAATGTTTTTGTGAATGAAGTTATGTCCTTATCTGAGTGAAGTTATTAAAATCTTTACAGAAATAAAAAGAGGACTTGATGATTTAATGGTTTGCTGATTTATATATTTCATTATTGTGGTGCACTCTATGGAGACTGCATTTTAAGTATTCTGTGTTTTGGAGTTGGATTGCCCTTTGCCTTAGGATCTGCTGCGCTCTGGACCATTTCACATTCCGTTCCTGTGACTGACTGATGTGCATGACTATGACAAACACTTGGCAGCCTCACTGGGTGGGGCCTCAGAGTGTGAGGACTCAGATTGTCATTAAACTGGGGCCTGGAGCCAAGGTCTGAGTGCATGCTGGAGACACTGCTCCAAGCTCCACCACCCTTTTGGCCAAGGCAAAAGTGCAAATTGTACTTGTGAATTTATCATAAATTATTATTTTTTTAATGGAACAGTTTAAACCAGACAAAGAAAATGCTTTCCCCCTGGAATTCCACCCTATTGCAATCTGAGTTTGACTAGATAAATAATGGGACAGGCTACTGAGGGAGATTACAAATTGTATCTCTCTGGAGGTTTGAAGGAGAGAATAACCATCTGTCTAGGATGACTTCAAGGTAGGGTTGTGTCTATGAATCTGAGAAGCCCATGGTGCTGTGAAAAGAACATTTGGTAACGAAAGGAGACCCAAGCTTTAGGGTGCAGCTTTCCAGTAACTATTCTTGTGATCTTCAGCAAGTTGATTGAATCCCAGGGACTCATTTCACTACATAGTGACACCATTAGAGATTGGGCCCCTAGTCGTTCTAGCCTTTTAGCACAGAGATGTCAAGAAATCAACCTTAACTAAGCTAAGATGAGAGAGATGAGCCACACTTGGTGGTGCACACCTATAATCCCAGTACTTGAGAGCTGAGATAGGAAGACTGCAAGTTTGAGACCAGCCTCAGCAATTTAGAGAGACCCTGTTTCAAAATAAGAAATAAAATAGGCTAGGGGTGTAGCTCAGAGGTAGAATATTCATGAGTCTAAGTACCAACAACAACAACAAAAATAGAGGAAAGATGTGGACTGTGGACTAAAATGTGTTCTGTAGAAAATTAGCTTTATAGAAGGTAAATAACTCTTCTGCTATATATGTATTTTATCTTGTTAGGGGAAAATGAATTGAATAATATTAAGTTTGTGTGTATGTGTGTGTGTGTGTGTGTGTGTGTGTGTTATTATATATGTATTTTATCTTGTTAGGGGAAAATGAATCGAATAATATTAAGTTTGTGTGTATGTGTGTGTGTGTGTGTGTGTGTGTGTGTGTGTGTGTGTGTTACTAGGGATTTGAACACAAGTACTTCTACTTCTAGGCAACAGTCCAAGCCCTATTATAATTTATTTTTAATTTTGAAACAGGGTCTTGCTAAGTTGCTGAGGCTGGCCTGGAACCTGCAACCTCCTGTCTGAGACTCCCAAATGCTGGATTAAAGATCTATACCATCATGCCTGGCTCAATATTAAATGTTTTAAAAGTTAAAACTTCATTGAGCCCTTACCAAAGATCCAGAGTGGTCTTACAGGTGTTAAGATACATTCAGAACTTTCCTAATATACTTGATTATAAAACTTATTTTGTGCAACATGTCATAGATCTTGTAGTCTATGAGACATACTCGGTTGACTACAAATTTTAAGTTATTATGACATCCAGCTTTGAAAACTCAGTGTGTCTGGATTTTATGCCCTGTTTATGTTTATGCCTACCAAATAATGTGAAACGTTACTTATTCATTAATTCTTCTGATAAATATTTATTAGCCCTTATTTATTATGTGCCAGAACAGTTTTTAGTGCTGAGGATACATCAACAAATCAGTAACAGTGAAATCCCTTCCTACATGAAGCTTGCATTTTAGTTCATAGAGACAAGGAAAAATATTGATTTCCAAATTTTGAGATTCATGTTGTCCTTAAAAAGATCCCAAATCCCATTAATTGCATTACTATTAGGACTTTCTTTATACAAGAAAGTCAACTGGCTCTTTAAGCTGATTTTGAATATATCTCATCTCTTGCAATTGATTCAGTATTCAGTTCTCAATATGGTAGAAGCAAATTAGCTCAATTTTATGCCTGAAAAGAGTAGAATATCTGTATTTAAATGGGAATTTAAGAGATTACGATTTCTAAACTGGGCATGATGGCACACAATTGTAATCTCAGTACTTAGGTTGCTGAGACAGGAGGATCATAGGTTCACAGTCAGTCTCAGGAACTTAGTGAGGCCCTCTAAAAAATAAAAATAAAAAAATAGGGCTGGAGGTGTAGCTCAGAGATAGAATGTCCATGGGTTCAATTTCTAGGGGAGGGTGGAGAGAAAGAGAGAGAGAAAGAAAGAGGAGAGGAGAGGAGAGGAGGAGGAGGAAGAAGAAGAGGAAGAGGAGGAAGAGGAGAAGAAAGAGAGGGAAAAGGAGAAGAAAAAGAAGAAGAAGAAAAAGAAGAAGAAGAAGAAGAAGAAGAAGAAGAAGAAGAAGAAGAAGAAGAAGAAGGAGGGAGAAGGAGAAGAGAGAAGGAGAGGAGAGGAGAGGAAAGGAGAGAAGAGGAAGAGGAGAACAATTTCTGTAAGCACCATGGAGAATTCCAAAGACAACACATTTATTTTCATATTAATTTTCTTTGAAATGAGCATGAAGAAGCAGAGGTAATTCACAGAACATTAATGTGATCTATGAGAACATTGGTTTTGTAGTTTGACCAGGTCCTGATTTGAATGAAGACTTTTAACAATTATTCTTAATGACTTTGATGACAACTTAAAACATTCACACTTCCCTTCCCTTTGACTACTATAACTAGTCCAATAATCCTTTGAAAACCCAACCTAAAAACTTATTTTTCTCCATGCCATTAAAATGCAATTCAATACAACTATGTAATTATGCCATGTATGTGGAGAGTTAGAACTTAAATTACCATTTCTAATTCCAGGTAGATGTCTCAGTCATTAATAAGAAAGAATAGACATGCAGAGAGAGGAGCCCAAGACGGCATCTGAGTGAAACACCTCTCCTCAGGCACTGTAAGCTCAAATCAAATCTACCATAAAAGCAACTTCTTGACAGAAGAAAAAAAAGCAACAAAAAAGCCAACAAAGCAACAAAAATTGAACTACACCTAAAGAGACCCCAGAAAGCTGACCAGAGAGAGCCAAGGAGCCCATCCACATGGCCATTAAGCCGCTGGCACAGGGATCAATTAACATGGAGATATCTAGGGACCTCTTGCATACCCAGTGACCAGGCATGGAGTAAGTGACTCCAAAACTCCACAATCCTAATCAGGCAGCATATCCCCGCATCTTCCACAGTGGCCAGAATGCATGGTATGACCAGCCTAAGCCCCCGCAGGACCACCCCAGCTCACCTCTCCTTCCAGAGCTGGAGCAGTGATCAACTGCACTACAGAGCTTGAATCAAAACTGATGCAAAAGCAGCCTCTTGATGGAAGGAAAGAAAAGCAAAGCATCAAAAAAAGTGAACAGAGCAACAAAAGCAGCTGAACAGAACCCAGGGAGAACAAAGGAGCCGGCGTGCGGGTCAGTGGCATGCGCTGTGAATGAGTAGCTGCCATTTTGCCAGCTGACATTTTGGCAGCCAACCAGAGTGGGGTCTATTAGCGCCAAGACCTCCAACGACCCCCTGCGCACCCAGCAACCAGAAGTGGAGTAAGCGACTACAGAATTCCACACCCTAATCAGGGGGCATACCTCCACAGGATCAACAGCGATCAAGAACACCTGGAACAACCATCTTAAGCCTGTGGCAAGGACACCCCAGCTCACCAGAACAAATGCCCTGCATATAGATTGCACTCCCATCACCAGCAAAGGCAGAGAGAGAGATGTAGACAGGCCCTGTAGAGTGTTCAGAGACACAAGCTTGCAGTGGGAGAGGCATCAGCGGAACTCCCTGCCTGCACTCACATAAAGAGCAAATAATGCCAGAGACATGCTCAAATATCTAATAGAGTAAGCAGATATTTAAAAGCTGAAAATATCCATGCAGACCCAAAAGGGCTGCAAAGGCCAACTTAGCTCTGTACTTACAAACTAGCAGGGTTTTTGTTTTGTTTCTTGTTGTTTTTTGGTTTGGGTTTTGTTGTTGTTCTGTTTTATTTGTTTTCACTCTGTTTTTGTTTTGTATTGCCTTGATATATTTATGTTTGTTTGGATGATTGGTTTCTTTGTTATTTTTTGCTCAGTTTGTTGATTCTTCTCCTTATCCCTTTTAGAAGCTTCCCTTCCTCTCTCCCATCTATATTCTTCTCCTCAACACTTTTTCTTTCCTCTTTTCTTTTTCATTTTCTTCCTGTCTCATATCAAGACCATCTCATACTACCACACCTAGAACTCTACATTGACTACCAGAATCCCCCAGCATATTAACTATCTCTAATTCTTTACCATACATCATCTCAACACATTCAACCTCTTATTCCACTGGACCATACCCTCTACTTTACCATATTCTTGCATTCATCACTGTGACATCTCACCCAACCTTTACCCCTGGACACAACCTGTCCCTGTGTATACCAGCAGACACCTCTAAACACCCACTCCAGAGATTGGATGAGAAAGTTTGCAAGAACACCAAAGATATAAATTTAAGAACAGGGAAACCATGGGAAGGAAAAATAGCAAAGAAACAATGAACCACCACAACCACACAACAACAGAACTCAGCAACACTGAATGGCAGAGATTACCAGAAGAACAATTCAGATCTTTAATAGTAAAAATGATACAGAACTTCCAGAAAGAATGCAGAGAGAACTGGAAAGAAATAAAGGAACAAATAAACAAAGAATATGACACCTTGAACAGGAATTAAAGAGAAGCCTTGAAGGAAAAGAAGGATGTGAAAGATGCAATAATTGAAGTGAGGGCATCAATACAAACTATAAACAGTAGATTAGACCACATGGAAAAGAGAATATCACTCCTAGAAGATGACCATTTCAAAAATGAATCTATTATACATAATCTAGAAAAAAAAATTGACAGTATGAATTGGACATCGATGAGATCTGGGCCAATTTTAAAAAGAGCTAACCTAAGAATAATAGGTATAGAAGAGGGATTAGAAGTTGAAACTAATGGAATAAGCAATCTTTTCAAAGGAGTAATATCAGAGAGTTTCCCAAACATAGAAAGAGAAGTTGACACACAGGTACAGGAAACATATAGAACTCACTTGAGACAAGACCAAAGAAGAGGTTCACCATGCCACATAATAATCAAGTTTACTAATGTAGAGGCTAAGGAGAGAATTCTAAACACAACAAAAGTAAAAGGCTAAGTGACATTTAGAGGCAACCCAATTAGAATCACTCCAGACCTCCCAAATCAAGTCATGAAAGCCAGGAGAGGCTGGAGTAACATATTCCAAACTCTTAATGAAAACAACTTGCAGCCAAGATTCTTCTACCCAGCAAAAGTCTCTCTCAAAATTGACGAGGAAATAAAAACCTTCCATGACAAACAGAATCTGAAAGAATTTATGTCTTCCAAACCAGCACTAGAGAAAATACTCAAAGAGATTAACTACAAAGAAGAACTGACAAATAAACATCAGAACCAGAGAAACTATAATTTTCAGGAAGCAAACAACTAAGCAAAGAAGAATAAACACCACCAAAAACAGAAGTCAAAATATTAAGAATTAAAAATCATCTCTCAATAATCACACTGAATATAAATGGTCTCAACTCCCCAATAAAAAGGCACAAGGTGGCAAAATGGATTAAAACCCAGAATCCATCTTTATGTTGCCTGCAAGAAACACACCTTACAAGCAAAGATTCCCCCAAACTAAAGGTGAAGGGCTGGAGTAAGCTAATCCATGCCAATGGAACTCAAAGACAAGCAGGAGTAGCAACCATGGTATCAGATAAATTAGACTAAAAGCCTAACCTTATCAGAAGAGACAAAGCAGGTCATTTTTTACTAGTAAAAGGAACAAGCCAGCAAGAGGAAATAACAATTATCAACATCTATGCCCCAAACATAGGTGCAGCCACTTTTGTAAAACAAACACTGCATGATATAAAGACACACATAGATCCCAATACACTAATATTGGGGGACTTCAATATCTTCTCACATCACTAGACTGACCTAAACAAAAGGTCCATAAAGATGCCTCAGACCTAAAGAATACCATAAACCAAATTGACCTATTAGACACATATAGACTCTTTCACCCAACTAGAGCTGAATTCACATTTTTCTCAGCTATCTATGGAACCTTTTCCAAAATAGACCACATTCTGGGCCACAAAGAGAGCACTAGCAAATTAAAAAAAAATGTAACATAATTCCCTGCATCTTTCCAGACCACAATGGAGTGAAACTAGAAATCAACTCTAAGAAGACCCAGAGTAGCCATGTAAACACATGGAGACTGAACACCACACTGCTGAACGAGGAATGGGTCATAGAAGAAGTAAGGGGAGAAATTAAAAAATTCCTAAAAAGCAATGAAAACAGAAACACAACATATCAAAACCTCTGGGACACTTTGAAGGCAGCACTAAGAGGAAAATTTATAGCACTGAGTGCCCACATAAGAAGAACAGAAAATCACCAAATAAATAACCTAATGACACAGCTCAAAGCCCTCGAAAAACAAGAACAGTCCAACCCCAAAGTCAGTAGAAGACAGGAAATTATGAAAATCAGAGCAGAAATTAGTGAAATAGAGAATAAAAAAAAGTACAGAAAATCAACAAAGCCAAAAGCTGGGTTCTTGAAAAAAATAAACAGAATAGATAAACCACTGGCCAACCTAACCAAAAGAAAGAGAGAAGCAACCCAAATTACCAAAATAAGAGATGAAAAAGGGGATATTACTACCAACAGTGTGGAAATACATAGGGTCATCAGAAACTTATTTTGAAAAATTATACTCCAACAAAATCGAAAATCTAGAAGAAATTGAGAGATTTCTAGACACATATAACCTTCTAAATTGAGTAAAAACGATAGATATAGAAAACTTAAACCAACCAATAACATTCAAAGAGATATAAGCTGTAATAGTTTACAATCAAACAAAATCCCAGGGCCAGATGGTTTTCCAAGTGAATTTTATAAAACATTCATAATCCCAATACTCCTCAAACTATTCTGTGAAACAGAAAAAAACGAGACCCTCCCAAATACATTCTATGAAGCCAACATCACGTTAATACCAAAGCCAAATAAAGACAGGTCAAGAAAAGAAAACTACAGGCCTATATCATTGATGAACTTAAATGCAAAACTGCTAAACAAAATACTAGCAATGCGCATTCAAAACCACATCAAGAAAATTATACACCATAACCAACTTGGGTTCATCCCAGGGATGCAAGGCTGGTTAAGCACATGAAAAACAATCCATGTAATTCACCACATAAATAAAATCAAAGACAAAAATCACATGATCATCTCAATTGACCCCGAAAAAGCATTTGACAAGACCCAATACCAATTCATGCTAAAAGCACTGCAGAGAATTGGAATAGAAGGAACATATCTCAACATCATAGAGGCAATATACAATAGACCCACAGCCAACATCATATTAATTGGAGAAAAACTTCAAGAGTTCCCACTAAAAACTGGAACAAGACACGGATGTCCATTATAACCTCTTTTGTTCAACATAGTACTTGAGACTCTAGCCAGAGCAATAAGGCAAGAGAAGGAAATCAAAGGGGTAAAAATAGGGAAAGAAGAACTAAAACTATCCCTTTTTGCAGATGACATGATAATATACTTAGAAGACCCAATAAAGTTAGTCAAAAAAACTTATAGAACTGACCAACAAATTCAGCAAAGTGTCTGGATACAAAAATCAGTCTTAAAAAATCAGAAGCTTTCCTGTCTGCCAACCAAAAATCCACTGAAAATGAAATCCAAAAAACAATTCCACTCACAATAGCATCCCCCAAAATAAAACACTTAGGGATAAACTTAACCAAAGAGGTAAAATCCCTCTATAAGAAAAACTACAAAAAGGCAAAAAAAGAAATTGATGAAGACATTAGAAGATGGAATGATCTTCAATGCCCTTGAATAGGCAGAATAAATATCATCAAAATGGCCATCCTCCCCAAACTGATCTACAGATTCAATGCAATACCCATGAAATTACCAAGGTCACTCTTCACAGACATAGAAAAAAATCAGTCCTTAAATTCATCTGGAAAAACAAAAAGCCCAGAATAGCCAAAGTTGTTCTTAGCAACAAGAACCATGCAGGAAGTATCACAATACCTGACTTCAAGCTCTACTACAAAGCCACAGTAATAAAAACAGCATGGTATTGCCACAAAAACAGACACATAGACCAATAGAGCAGAATAGAAGATTCAGAAACAGACCCACATGCTTACAGTCAATTGATTTTTGACAAAGGAGCCAAAAATATACACTGGAAAAAAGATAGCCTCTTTAACAAATGGTGTTGGCAAAACTGGTTAACCATATGCAGGAAAATGGAAATAAACCCCACTTTCTCACCCTGCACAAGAGTCAACTCAAGGTGAATCAAAGACCTGGAAGTCAGGCTAGAGACCTTGCAGCTACTTGAAGAGGGCATAGGACCAACACTTCAACACATAGGCACAGGTCACACTTTCTCAACAAGAACCCCAAGGCACAAGCAACTCAAAGGAAAATCAATACATGGGATTGCATTAAACTGAAGAGCTTCTGTGCAGCAAAGGAAATTATCAAGAACCTCAACAGTGAGCCCACAGAGTGGGAGAAAATTTTTTCCAACTACTCTTTTGATAGAGGACTAATATTTAGGATATACAGAGAACTCAAGAAACTCACAGCTGAGAAAACAAATAACCCAATAAAAAATGGGCAACGGATCTAAACAGAAACTTCACAAAAGAAGAAATACAAATGGCCAGTTTTGTATGAGGAAATGTTCCACATCATTAGCAATCAGAGAGATGCAAATAAAACTATCTTGAGATTTCACCTAACCCCAATCAGAATGGCAATCATAAAAATCACGAACAACAATAATGCTGGCAAGGGTCTGGAGAAGTGGGAACCCTAATACATTGTAGGTGGGATTGCAGATTAGTGCAACCACTTTGGAAAACAGTATGGAGGATCTTCTGATGAATGGGAATGAACCTACCATATGATCCAGCAATACCACTTCTGGGTATCTACCCAAAAGAATGGAAAGCAAACTATCAGACCGACACATGTGTATCTATGTTTATACCTGCACAATTCACAATTGCCAAACTATTGAAACAGCCAAGATGTCCATCAACAGATGAATGGATTACAAAACTATGGGATATGTACACAATGGAATTTTACTCACCATAAAGAAGAGCAAAATCATGTTATTTGCAGGGAAATGGATGCAACTGGAAAACATTATGTTAAGTGAGATTAGTCAGTCACAAACAGTAAACAATCATAAGTTCTTCCTAATATTCAGATGCTAGGGAGAAGATAGGGCATAAGAGGAAGTCCAGATCAAAATGGAGAAACCTAGGTAAGCAAAGAAATTGACTTAACTGAGGAGGCTGGATGGGGGGGGAGGTGGAACACACTAATACACATGATGTACTTTTAGGAACATATCAAAGTCAATCACTAAACTGAACTTGAGAGGGAGGGCGAGGGGGTGGGAATTGGGGAAGGGGTTAAATGAGAAATGTGTGCATATATGCCTTTATCAGCTTGTACCTAACAAAGATGTATGATTACAATACACCAATTAATAAAAAAGAAAGAATATGGTTTCCATTAACCTTCAGACTCAATCAATCTGCTGCTATTACTGTATATATATTTATTTACAAGCATAGTCTTAATGTATGATTACAACAAATGAACCACTTTCTCTTTTGACTGACATCATACAAGGAGAAAGAATAAATAATATGATGAATAATACAGCCTATGCAATCTCACATAACCGTAAAAACTGTAAGGAGATAAACCTAGTAGGTTTCCTGTTCATCACTGTAATTTTTTGGGATTATTCTATATTCACTATGTTTGATCTTATGGTAATGATTCTCTTCTTGCTTCATTTGGGAGCTCACTTCATAGAAAAAGAATGTTTTTGATTAGAAATGAATAAGATTAAAATTTTCGTATGAATTTTATTGTTCTTAAATTACAGTATTTTGTAAATAGTGAAGATTATATAATTGTATACAATAATTGTATACAATGACGGCAGCTTTCAGGAATTACTTAAGAATGGATATTTGGAATCCATCTTCATCAATATTTCTTTGTTGCTTTGATATTTGCTAAGGATGGGATGACTTAAGCCAAACCACCTTCCATTGTGCTTTTTTTCAGACACACTTTTTCCAAAGTTTCATAGATTTCATGTTGATTGGGAATCAGATAGTTAACTTGCATATAGGTCCAAGAGTTGCAATCTTTTCCAGAAATGACTCACTATTTGAAATATTTATCCAGATTTGTTCAAAAAGTAGCAGGGGAAATAAAATTATAGTCATAAAGGCAGTAGACATTAAAGTGAGGAAGCAGGGTAGATATCAGGAGCAGAATGCAAAGCTTCACAATCTACTGGAAGATGATTATTAAGGAGGGCCTGGGAGGAAATTTGTATTATAAATTCAAAATAGATCCCAATATGGATACCAATATGTAGACTAAACATTTGGAGGGTGTAAATGCTAGGTGCTGCCTATGTGGCATGGGGCTAAAGAATATGTAAGCATAGAGAAACTCGTAGAGTCAGAAAGTCTGAAAAATACTTTCATTTCAAAAGCATTTTAGTGTGGAAATTGGTCCAGGCACTTAAAATTTTTCTACTTCCAGAATGCAAATGCAGAACATTTTGTTTGGTTAAGTCTTCAGTTCTGTTTTTTCCTGAGCTGGGATACTGTGCACAGTCTTCTCTTTTTCCAATGGTCCTTGCAATACAGCCTGTTCTCTTTTCTTCATGCTTACTCTATTTTTCCCTTATCTACTCATTATCAGCACCTGTGTATTAAGAGCCTACTTTGGACTAGTCACTGGACAAGTAACAGATGAAGGCAACATGGTTTCTGTCCCTACATAGAGTAAAATTCTAGTAATAAAGACACTCAGTAAATCTGAGTTGATGGCAGTGTGCTACATGCAACGGTTCTTCCCACAGAATGTTGGTGCTTGTTGCATTCATTTTGAATGTATAAGTAATAATGAATTAACATTTATAAAGTGCCTAATTCGTGTTGGGTAATGTGTTAAATGCTGTATATGCATTGATCAATTCAATACTCACAATATTTTATGTTCCTAGGAGATGGGGAGTAGTGTATGTTCATTTCCAGATTAAGGAAATTGAGACTTAGAGAGACTAAACAGCTTTTTAGCTGTGCATAATTTATAACAGTCAAATGTAGTATTTGATGTTATAGTTAGTAGAAGAACTCTTTTCCATTTTTTTCTACCCATTTCCCTCCTCTGCTTCTCAAGGACAAACTAACCAAAAAGGGTACCCAAAGCTGGGGCTGGTTAGTACCTTGGATAGCTCCCAAGGCACAGCTCCCAGATGGAGTCCCAGGCCTCATTGAGTCTTTTATTCTCAGAACATCCCAGCTATCTGAAGTTGCCTTCCCTCTTCCCTCCTTTCAGAGGCTTCCCAAGCTTAAAGAGGCTCAGCTAGTTTCATTTAATAATTCATTTGTCAATACTTATTTAATATCATCTGGAAAATTCTATATAGTGGAAGAGCGGAAAGAGTATTTGGAAACATATAACCCAGTCTAGCTGCTGTGATGGGCTGCTGTCTTCATTCTCTTCCAATGCCCCTCTCTCCCCAACACAGAAAGTATCTATTGAAAGAAAAAAATACACACTCTTTTAGCAAGTAAGGTATTCTACAGGGATTTGATGACCCCAGGAGGTCTTGCAGACTTGTAATAACACATTTTAAACAGCTAATCAGGAGTTTAACAAACAGAGATTAAGAGCAGGAATTTAAAGTGATTTCACAACATGGGGTATAATTGGTTTCTTTTGTGCTTTGCACTGCTGTTCAACCAAAGATATGGTACAATCACACATTTGCTCTAAAATACATTTTTATTTTTTTCTTCACAGAACTGTCATGGATAATCTAACTACACACACACACACACACACACACACACACACACACACACACACACCAGATAACAGACATTCCAGATTCTGACCTTCTGATTACTTACTAAGATAATTAACTCCTTTAGTTGCTTTACCCATAAACAGGAATCACGTGGAAGAAACAATGCCTGCTCCACCTTTTTTTCCTGAAGGAAAATCCTCCTCTTCCTCCTCCTCCTCCTCTTCTTTCTTGTGCACAGAGAAATATTACTGCTTCACAAATTCCTCTCAAGTGTTTAGGTTTCTGTATCTTTGTGCTTTCCAGACACAGAAACAAGACAGATTACAAAATAATAGAACAAGTTAACAATAGCGTGTAGACTTCAGACCCACTCTTCTTTGAGGTCACTGGTAAACCAGATGTGTGCTATCCATCAGAGACTTGATGTTGTTCTATAATCCTATTGGCAAACTTTTGTATCTATTACTTATCTTATTCTGGAAGAATTCCATGAAACAGCTCTGAAGCAGGGGAAGAAAAATGGCAAAAACAGACTAAGAGTCTCATGAGACAGCATGGGGGGGGGTAGAAAACCCCACATATTTTGAGTAGTGTAATACATTTTAGTTTTTTGTTTTGGATTTAGCTACAATTGAGCAATAGTACTAATAAAGCCAAACTTCTCTATCTCATCTTATTCTTGAAAGATAGCAAAAATTATTAGCCTAGTTTACAGATGTGTTAACTGATGCTCAGAGAATACAAATTCTTTCACTTGAAGCAAGAGATAGCAGATTTTTTCTAAGCTATTTTTCCTCATTAATCTGCTTCATAAGTAACACAGCTATTTTTTTTAAACATGGAATATAATATTGTGAATTTAATTATGCAAAACAATAACCAACCCCAAATCAGAATTAAATATTCAAGTGTCTGAGAATGAATGACTTATATAACCCTAAAAATACAAAGAGCTTAATATATTATGTCATGTACTATAAAGCCTTTCTAATTTAGGATCATATATAGAGATAATCTTATTGGATTATAATACATATATATGTTTATATATATATACATACATATATATTGCATTTATGTTAAGATGAACTAAAGGAGAGGGAGAAGGAGAAGAAAAGAAGGTATAATAAGGAGTGAAATTGACCAAATTGTTATGTGAACATACAAATATATAACAATGAATCCTTCTATGGTGTATAATTATAATGCAGTAATAAAAATAAAAAAAATTATAGAATAAAATAAAATATGCATTTCTATCATAGATATGATAGATAAGTCACACTAAATTTAAATAAAAGCACACTTCTAATATTCCCAATATCATATATACTTTTAAATAGGTTAAACATTTCTCTAGTGTCTTATACTATAAACTTATTTTAGCATATTTATCCAAGTATATACTGCAAAAGTGCTCATATCTATGAACAAATTATAAACAAAGCCTAAATTATAGTATAAAGATCAATGAAACATTATCCTATATTATTAGTTTAAGTTTATTGCTGAAAATGATGATTATTACTAACAATTATTATGTAAAGTTAGCAGTGTCCATCTTAAAACTAAGATCATAATGACTTTGCTCATTAGATTGAATTCTGCATGAGAAATACTCTTTCAGCCTGAATGTATGTAAGAGTTTCCTTCACAACAAAATAGCTATTAAAAAATATTTTCTCCTAAATAATTTTCCATCAAATATTAAGAAATTATGTTTCTCTTCTGGGTTAATAACTTTGTCAAACCTTAAGAGCATTTAAAACTCCAGAAGACTCATTTTCTAAAAATTGATATGTTCTGATTATGAAAAATTCAAGCAATTCAAAGTACAAAAAAGGAAAATATACTCAGAATTTCATCACCCAGATGCAATACACAATTAATAGTGCATTATGCTGCATATCTTTTTGTGTGCAAATTTATTGTCCTACATGGATGGATAATATAGTAATTAAGAATGTTTTCAATTGCAGTCATTGAAAACTAATCAGTGGTGGCTTAGGTAAATAGAGATTACAGCCTCCCTGAACCCCCCCCCCCACACACACACATAAGGAGTAAAGGATAGTATAGAAACTCAGTGATTAAATAATCTCTTATATCTTTTGCTGTATTATTTTTAGTATGTCTGGGGGTTTTTTTTGTTTTTTGCCTCATGGTTGCAAAATAGCTACTTTAGATCCTGGCATATATATTTAAGGAATGAAAGTGCTGGTCTGAGGTGTGCTTGTCCTTTATTAGGAAGAACACAAGTTTTTCCAGGGAATTTTCACCTCCAGAAGATTTCTGTTTATAGCTCATGGGCCAGAACTATATTACATTTCTACTCCTACCTGGACATGGAGCTAAGAAAATGAGAAATTAGTTTTAATAAGAGACGGTGGTAAGCTGTATTAGCACCTTCATAAATGTAAAATGCAATAATACTTAATCTTGATAGTTTCAAATAAAACATTTTAAATTTAGTTTTACAAAAAAATCCAAACTAAAACTCAAGGAAGTATTAAACTCATCTTTTCTTACTAAAATATTTATTGTTTCTTAAAGACCCTTGTGAAATTAGAAAAAGTTCATGGAAACTATTAAATTTAAATCATCATGTATTTTATATATTTTTTTATTGGTACATTGTAATCATACATTTTTGTGAGTTATAAGCTTGTAGAGACATACATGCACACAGCTCTCATTTAACCCTTCCCCAATTCCCACCCCATTCCCTCCCCCCTCCCTCCTTCTCATGTTCGGTTTAGTGATTGACTTTGATATGTTTGTGAATGTACATCATGTGCATTAGCATGTTTCTCCCTCCCCTCCTTTTCATCACCTTCAGACAGGTCACCTTCTTTGCTCATCTAAGGTTTTCCATCTTAGTCTAGAATTCCTCCTATGACCCACTTTTCCTTAGCTTCCACATATTAGGGAGAACATCTGATTTTTTTACTCTTTGTGACTGACTAATCTCACTTAACATAATGTTTTCCAGTTCCATCCATTTCCCTGCAAATTACATGATTTTGTTCTTATGGCTGAATAAAATTCCATTGTGTACTTATCCCGTAGTTTTGTAATCCATTCATCTTGATGGACATCTTGGCTGTTTCCATAATTTGGCAATTGTGAATTGTGCGGGTATAAACATAGATACACATGCATCGGCCTAATAGTTTGGTTTCCACTCTTTTGGGTAGATACCTGAAAGTGCTATTGCTAGATCATATGGTAGGTTCATTCCCATTTGTCTGAGGATCCTCCATACTGTTTTCCAAAGTGGTTGTACTAATCTGCAATCCCACCTACAATGTATTAGGCTTCCCACTTCTCCACACCCTCTCCCGCATTTGTTGTTCTTTGTGTTTTTAGTGATTGCCATTCTAATTGAGGTTAGGTGAAATCTCAGGATAGTTTTGACTTGAATCTCTCTGATTGATAATGATGTTGAACATTTC